>PVJH01015763.1:0-52457 GCA_004026705.1 Nesogale talazaci | reverse complement strand
GGGGGGGCAGTGCAGGACCGGGTAGTATTTTGTTCTGTGGTACACAGGGCTCTCGAGGCACTGAATGTCAACAAAATTCGCATTGCACTATAACATAAATGAAGGAGAGGGTGAAAATAATAAAATAAACAACTTGGGGGGGTGAAAGAAAGGGTTGAGAGGAACCCCCTCCTATGTGACCTGCTCTTTCCCCAAATTTAAAAGCAAAATCATGAAAGATCTGTACAGTGACTCCCACGTGTTAATGGTTTCCATCTTTTTCTAAGCAGAACATGGGCGGGGAACCATTCTTCTGCCCAACAGTCATTTGTAGATTTGTGCCATCATTCACGGGCTATACAACAGGATTCTGACTCATGGTGGCCCTACAGGACAGGGGAGAGCTAGCAAGAAGAAACCTTGCATGGGGAGAGCAGCCAGTCGCTTCAGACTGCTGACCTCCGGTGAGCAGAGCGACTTCCAAATTAACCTGCTATCTTTGATCAGATGTCTCATTAACTCATCCGTACTGGATGCTGCAGCCGCTTCTCTTTGGTGAGGCATGTGATGTGATGATTCCACAAGCCTTGGACGGCCGGAGGGCCGGACCTTCCCCACTCCTGGGAGAGAAGGTTCTTTGGGAACTAATTCATCTCAAAGAGGAAACGTGTCTCTGAAGCTCGCAGTTTTCTGTTTCACTTTGGTGTTCTCTAGTTGCTGAATGAAAGCAGAGCTAATGATCACATTTCATTTTATAGCGGTGGATGGGATGGTATCCCATTCATATACAATTATTTTCATCAATCCTTGTTTCTGCTAAGTATGAAGAAAGAGATCGTTGGGAAAATGCTCAAAATATGAATACTGCTAACTCCTCGTGGAGGGCTTTGAGCTGATTTGTTGCCTTTTTTTACTTTTTTAATGTATCTTGGGTGTTTGAATTTTTAAAGGTGGCAGAGTAACTGTATGAAATAAAACTATCATTTAGAAATAAATATTAATAAATTCACATAGCTGCCTTAAGGTGATTAACAGATCTTTTTTTTTAATTAATTAATTTATTTTGTGTGCGTGGGCATCACTGCCTCTGGTGGTCGTGGGTGCTACCCAGTGCCGCTCCTGAGAACCGCCGCTGGGTTTGAACCGCCAAGCCCACGGGCTGCAGTCCCGCACTCAACCACTTACGCCACCGGGGCTCAGCCCTAACAGATCTTTTAATGTTGAAAAATGAAAGATTGAGAAAAGACTGTCTGATGGAAAAGCAGAGTCAAGCAGACCCCCAAAAGAAATGTGTTGGAAACCCTCTTCAAGGTCAGCTTAAAACCATCTTGGGGGGAAAAGGGGGTGAGGAAGGGAGGGAGAAGCAGCGAGGGCTGAGCTGCAGACACAGCTGAATTTGTTTTAGGTCAAGAAGAGGCAGCCATGCTAGAAAAGGTGCCCTTATAGACTGAACCATAGAATAATGCATTTTAATATGTTCAAAAAGGCATATTTAAACAACCACCCAGAAGACTGGGGTTAAGTGGGTGGCTTACCTTACCCGCCATGCAACTGAACAAATGCTGTTTAGGGCATTTTATTTGTCTTTGTCCATTATGTTTATAATTATGATGCCCGTAAAAATACTAAATGCAAATTTCTTTTTTTTACCATGAGATCATTTAAATGAATTTGTCAATGCTCTGATGAGGGAAAGATGTGATTTACAACACCGTTAATTTCGGTTAACATCCATCGATTTAAATGCCCTGCACTGTAGGTCACCTAGACTGGGTTAGCAAGAAGGATCAAAGTGGTAAATAACTGCCTAAGAAAAATTGCCACAAGATAAGGTGAGTGCCTGAGGAAGCCATGGCCACTGTGGGAGAAAGCAATCAGATGCAGTTAAAATTCTGCACAACTGCAGGAGGGGCAGCAGGGGACAGTCGCAGGCATCCCCTGGATGCAGCTGGAACCTGTGGATCTTCGCCTTAGAATGTGCCGATGGTACAGGTATCAAAGATCCAGAACAAAAAATTCTATCGGGCTGAGTCCCGGTGGCGTAAGTGGTTGAGTGCAGGACTGTGACCCACAGACTGTGGCTCTCAGGAGCAGGGCTGGGTAGTTCCCACTCCCACCAGAGGGCAGTGATGTCCCCAAAACACACACACAAAAATTCTATCAACGTCAGCAAGGGAGTGTGCAGGGTAGGGACCCAATGCCCACTTATGCACAGTTGGGCGTCCCCTTCCAGAAGAGTCACAAAGAAGAGAGGCACCAGCGTGCAGTATAACACCAGTGAAACATACAACTTTCTTTTAGTTCTTAATGCTTCCCCACCCCACCCCAGCTATCATGACCTCAATTCTACCTTACAAATCTGGCTAGACCAGAGCATGTACACGGGGATAGACAAGAGCTGGAAACACAGGAAATCCAAGACAGATAAACCTCTCAGGACCAATAATGAGAGTAAACAATACCAGGAGGGGAAAGGGGAGGTGGCAGGAGAAAGGGGGAACCAATCACAAAGATCTACATGTAACCTCTTTCCAAGGGGACAAACAACAGAAAAGTGGGTGAAGGGAGACCCTGGTCAATGTAAGGCATGAGAAAATAAGAATAATTTTTTTAATATAGATTTTATTGGGGGCTCATACATTTAATATGTCATTTAATACAGTTAATACATAATTTATTAATTGTCAAGGATTTATGAGGGAAGGAGGGTGGGAGAGAAAGGGGGGGGAATGATGAATCAAGGGCTGAAGTAGAAAGAAAATGTTTTTTAAATGTTGATGACAACAAATGTACAAATGGTGCTCATTTCAGCAGCGCATATACTAAAAAACAAATGTACAGATGTGCTTGACACAGTGGATGGATGTACAAATTGTGATAAGAGCTGTATGAGCCCCCACTAAAATGAGTTTTTAAAACAATAATGCTGCACTTCCTGGTGTCTCACATGCTTTATAATGACAAATGTAAAACAATGAGCAGAAATTTACATGATGGGGCACACGGCATATAAAGATGTAATCATTATACAACAACATAAGCTGCTTGGGAGCAAGATAGGAATGGAGTTCTTGTGTCATTGAAATAAAGCTGATGTCAATTTAACCTAGGTTTCTATAAACTTAGACTGCCAGATATAATCCCTATAATAACTACAAAGAAAATATCTAAACAAAATTCATGAAAGGAATCGAATCCTTCCTTATTGGTAGTTTTTTACATGTAAATATTTTTAAATATTTTAAAATCTCTTGTAAAAAGCCACAAAGTGGGAGGAGGCCATTATAAGTGTACATGTGTATGTAATATGCACACACATTATCAATAAGAGACACACCTTAAATCCAAAAGAGGCCATTCTAATATGGGGAGAGGTATTGGGCAATAAAATAAAGTTTAAATCAAAATATCTTCTAAAAGAAAAATAAATGCATTATATGAAACTAAAAAGCCCAATTCATGACGGTGATATAACAATTATAAATACATATGTACTTAATGTCAGAGTCCCAAAGTATATGAAACAACACTGACAGGATTAAAGGAAGAAATAGTCCACAGTCATCATTGAAGACTTTAATACATTGCTTTTAATAATTAGAATAGAGTAGAAGAAAATCAATGAAGAAACAAAAGGTTTTAAGAACACAACAAGATCTAACATTCATATAAGCATGAGTACAGCACATTTTTGTGCACTGGTTCATTCTCCAGTATAGACCTCCTGCTAATTCACAACATGGATGGCAGTGATTTCTTTTTAATTGAAGTGATACACATTATTTTCTCTCATGACAATGTACTAACACCAGAAATCAATAACCAGGGGAAACTGGTCATGAAATAAATGAATTAAACAAGCCACAAATCAAAGAAAAATTCAAATGGAAAAATTTTAAATGTCTAAAAACAAATGATAGCATACCAAAATGTATGAGCTTCTACAAAGACAGTATGTAGAGGGAAATCTAATATAGTAAAAGCTTACATTTTAAAAAGAAGATCTTAAATTAACAACATAACTTTACAACTTGAGAAACTATACTAAGATGATCAAATGAAGTCCAAAGTTGCCAGCAGAAAAGAAGTAAAGATCAGAGCAGAGTGAAAGGAAAGAGAGAACAGTAAGCAATAAAGAGAATCGATGAAACCAGAAGTTGGGTCTTCAAAAGGACTGCTAAGTCAGCAGACCTTCAGTAAAACTGGCACAGGAGAGTGACGATGCAGTCTTCACAACAAGCATCAGGAGCGAAAACAGGGACGTTACTGTTGCTGAACCCACAGAAATAAAAAGAATGATAAGGAAATACCCAGAACAATGGGGCACAAGCACATTAGATTACCTAGAGGAAATGATCAAACTCCCAGAAACACATACACTATTAAATAAAACTAGAAAACGTCAACAGAAATGTTTAGTAATATAAAACTTCCCAACAAAGAAACATTCTAGATGGCATGGCTTCTCTGGGAAATTCTATCAAACATGCAAAGAAAAATTCACACCCACCATCATTATAACATCTTAAAATTAATAGATGAGGGAATACCATCTAATTCAGTGTATGAGAGCAGCATGTCCTTGACCCTAAACTCAAACAAAGACTACAAGAGAAGAAAACGATATACCAATATCACTTACAAATATAGATGCAAATACCCTCAATAAATACTAGCAAATCAAATCCAACAACACGCCATAAAGTAAAACACCATTTTCACACAGATTTTATCTCAGAAGTACAAATAAAATATAACACCTTTCAAAATATCAATTCATATAAAATGCCACCTTAGTAGAACAAAGAAGAGCCATATGATCTTTAAGATGAATGCAGAAGACATATCTGACAAAATCAAACACCTGTTCATTATATAGACCATCAACAAACTAGGGGTAAAAAGAAAATCCTTCAACGTGATAACAGGCATGTATTAAAAGCCTACAATTAACCTCAGACTCAAGGCAAACAATTTGAAGCTTCCCACCTAAGATAAGGTGTAGGATAAGGCTACCCACTTTCACTACTGCCATTCAATAGTGAACTAACAGTCTTGAGCAGAACACTCAGCTAAGAAAAAGAAGCAAAAGAGGTCAAAATTGGGAAAGAATAAGTAAAGCTTCCCTCTTTCACAGATGGCATGATCTTAGGTAGAGAAAATCGCGAGAATCCACAAGGAAATTGTTAGAGTAGATAAATGATAGCAGCAAAGTGGTAAGGTACAAAGTCAATACACAAACACCATCGCTAGACATTAACACTAAACTTTTTTAAAGAAAATCAAGCATTTTAAATTTGCTCTTAAAAAATAAAATTCTTAGGGCTGAGCATAGTGGTGGCATAGTGGTTGTGCGCAGGACTGCAGCCCACTGGGTTGGAGGTTTAAATCCAGCAGCAGCTCTCCAGGAGCAAGACTGGACCTCCTACTCCCACTACCAGAGGGTAGTGATGCCCCTCCCCCAAAAAACAAACAAAACAAAAAAAATAAAATTCTTAGCAATAAACTCAACCAGAAAGGTGAAAATCATATACACTGAAAGCTACAAAGTATTGGGTGAAAGAAATGAAAGAACAAAGACCTAAATAAATGGAAGGACAGTCTATGTTCATGGACTCTCAAAAACAAAAAACAACAACTCACTCCCAAGGAGGCGAGTCATTAAGGTCTTATATGGCAGGGTACACCTGCCTCTGTGAATTTCAGACACTGACTCTTTACAGAGTAGAGAGCCCCATCTTCCTCCATCAGCATGGCTGGTAGTTTCAAACTGCTCATCTTGCAGCTAGCAGCCCAAATAATCAAGGCAAAGGAAGAAATTGGAAGAAATACAAGAGTTAAAAGCAACAAAAGTAAACACTATTACTTATGCAATCCTGCAATAGCAGCAGCAATAATATTCTGCACACAAATACAAAGCTAGACATGTGAACTATACAGGTGTGAGGTGAATGGAACTACATCAACAAATGTATGCACACGTATACACATTTCCATATATATTTTTTATGTGTTGCAAATAGTACATATAGTAGAACATACAAGGGCAAAGTTATAAAAACTAAGCCATAAGCAAACACTTGGGGGGAATGAGTCACTGGGCCTGGTCGTTCAGGACAATAGTCTCAGGGATCATTAAGGTCAATTGGCATAAAATAGATCACAAAGACAATGCTCTACAGCTGACTTCCGTGAGTAATGACTGGGATTGTAAAATTCCTGAGCAGTCACCCGAGGTGGACTATTGGTCTCTCTCCATCCACGGCAAAGAAGAATAAAGGAGAGCAAGGATTGAGGGAACAATTAGTCTGAAGGACTAATGGGTCATGTGAATGTCGGTGTCTATGATCCTGAGACCAGAAGAACTAGATGGTGCCCCATGGTCATCACGGATCACTCAGAATGGGGTCACAATAGAAGGTCCTGGACATAGTCTGGGGGAAAATTATGGAACAACCTTCAAAATCTTCAAAGAAAAAGAAACGGGCTTCCTGGTCTGATAGAGATGCGTAGAACCTCCAAGACCATAGTCCTAAGTCACCCAAGTCTAGAACGGAACTCATCCCTTTGGCTGCACATTCAGGTAGACGATAAACCTACAAGGTCAATAGTGAGTAACACAAAACCAAACTCACTGCCATCAAGTGGATTCCGCTGACTCACAGCACCCAGTAGAACAGGGCAGAACAGCTCCTGTGGGCTTCGGATACGGTAACTCCTTACAGGAGTGGAAAGTCTTGTCTTGAACCACTGGCTTTGTGGTAAGTAGCATTGGGGAGGTGAAACTCCAAAGGAAGAAAATCAGCCATATGAAATACAAGGCACATTCCTGGAAATAAAGGCAGAAGGGACAGACGGGAGGGAAAGAAAGACCAAATGGAAGACACAGGGAAGAAGTAGAAAGGTGCTATGATGTTGTGGGGACTGCAATCAAGGTGATGAATAAAAAGTGTACACATTATTGAATAGACAACCAATTTGCTCTGTAAACTTTTGCCAAAGTTCAAAGCAAAAAAAAAAAAATTCAAGCAAGCTTCTTGGCAGACAAGGGGAAAAATTTTGTTTGGAACTACACAATGAACATAATTAATGTCTCTGAATTCTACACAGAGGGGATGCTAAAATGGCAGCTGTTTTGTTATTTATGAGGGGATAGCCCCCCACAAAAAAAACGATATTCATAAGTTTTGTTTCAGTAAATAGTGGGATAGTGCATTTGAAATTTGTTTGATCAGGTCAAACTATTAATCAAGCTTTCTATTTAGAAGCCCTGAAAAGATTGCATAACAGTATTCAACCAAAAAAAACTTGATTTGTGGCAGACTGAGGACTAGTTTTGTCACCATAACAATGCACCTGTTCACACAGCACCTGCTCAGTGCACCAGTTTGGAGCAAAACACAGCATGCCTCCATGCACCTTACTCACCTGACCTTGCTCCAGGCAGCTTCTTTTTGTTTCCTCAAATAAAGGAGAACATGAAAGGAAAGCAATTTGATAAAGTAGAAGAGGTGAAGAAAAAATGAGAGAGGTGTTGTCATCCATCTAAACAGATGAGTTTGAAAAATGTTTCCAGATTGGAATCCCATATTTGACAGAATGCAATGGAGCGAACTTTGAAGGGGATATGGTTGTTTTGTTTAAAAAAAAAAAAACTAAATAAAAAAACTTTGAAAAAAATCTGTTGGGGAGAGGGCTGCTACTCCCTTGTGTAAACAGCTCCTACAAGATAGGAAGAAGGCATGAAATGAACAATTTGAATAGACGTGTTTTACTTCTCCAAAGAAAAATTGTAAAGTAGCCTACATGCACAGGAAATGATGTCCAATGGTATCAAATACTGGGGAAATGGAAATCAAAGCCGCAATGAGATACCACTTCATACCCACAAGAGGGCTTGTATCTGAGAAACAGAAAACAACACATGTTGACAAGGGTGTGAAGAAAGTAGAATCTTCACCTGTCGCTGGTGAGATTGCAAAATGGTACGGCTGCTGTGAAAAATAGCTCGACGATGCTGCAAAAATGTAGATATTGACTTACCGTGTCAAAACCCACTGCCGTCACGTTGATTCCTACTCTTCACAATCCAATAGGGGGTGTCCCAGCAGAGAGCCTCATTCTTTCTCTTAAGGAGCAATCGGCAGGATCCAGCACCCAGCCTGATCGTTAGGAGCACACTGCCTAACCCGCAGTGGCACTGCATGACCCAGCAATTACACACCTAGCTACAGACGCCCCAAATTTTGGAAGACAGAAACTCAGACACTGGTACATCAGTGTTGGTGGCCATCTTCACCATAGCCAGAAGGTAGAAAGAAGTGGATAAGCAAAATCTGGTGTGGATGAACAATGGAACATTACTTATCCATAAAGAGGAATGGCACTTTGAAACATGCTGTGGTAGGGGATGTGCCTTGAAGACATGATGTGAGAGGGGGGAAAAGTCTGACACAAAAGGACACAAATCAAATGGTGCCACACACAAACTGTAGGATCCCATGTATATGAATGCTTACAATAGGCAAATGCATAGAGACACTGTTTATTGGTGGTTTCCAGGGGGGAGCAGAGGAAGAAGTTAGGGTGGTTAGCCAAGGACTTCTTAGTTTCTTGTTTGGAGGACTGAAAAAAAAATACATTTTTAGATCAAGAGCTGTGATGACTACACAACATAGTAGATGTCATTCTTGTCACTGAATTTTACATTGAACAAATAGTTAAAATGGCAAATGTTTTGTTATTTTTTTCCCACAATTAAAAAAAAGAATGTTTTGCCATATGGGTCTGCCTCTTGATGTTCTTGGAGGGCTCATGGAGGAAGAATGAGTAAAACTTGTTTTTTAAAGTGCAGTTGGAAAACTCATCTTAAAAGTGTGTTCTACCTCCCTAGGGCACAGTGGCCAGGCACTGAGAGCTGTTGGCCAGTGTCTGGGGGCTATCAAAAGCGGGTACAAACACATTGGTGAGCTGAATGAATTTGTTGTTCTCTTTAATGATAAAGTGACTCAAAAGAAAAACAAGCTTATTTAGCAAGTTTCTTTTCTCAAGGTTGAACACACATAATCAAGCTCAGTTAAGGCCATTAAGGCCAAACTGTTGAGGTACACTATTCATAATCACACCAAGGCCTGGTATATTCATTATGGAGACCCTCAAGGCTTCGGGAAAACCTACACTTCAATTTGCTAACATAGCCTTAAGGCAAAATAGCCAAAAATGCCCCAACACCTACAAAGCAAGCACTCATGTGTGTATTCATTTTTCTTTAGATCGTGGTCTTTGTACATGATTTGGAAACACATTCTTTTCCCTCTTTCTCTTGATAAATATTTTAAAACCTGGGCACCCTACATAAAACAAATAGAAGAAGACCCTTGAAGATGAAGAGAAGAAAACCAATCACCCAGGTCCTTTGGAAAACAAGGAACAGTGTGGCATTGAATTCCCTGGAATTTTTCCCCCCATGAGGTCAGCAGTCCTACCCCACCATTTGTTCTACAAGAGAAAGATGTGGCCTTCAGCTCCCAGAAAAAATGTCCTGCCCTGGAAATCCAAATGAGCTGTTCTGCCCTGTCCTAGTGGGTCAATTTAGTCAGAATCAACTCGATGGCACTGAGTTTAAGATCAAGATCGACAACTTTTAGATAATGAATGTTCTACTCCAGCCAAACATAGAAAACAAAAACAAAAACCAGAGGCCCATCCCCACCTATGCCAGCAAAGGCTGATTTCAGAGTCTGGGCATCCTTTCTCATGTAATCAGATGCCCCAGTCCCACACCGACCCTACTTGCCAAAGAGGCCTAAGTGATGAGCTGAGGTCCTTGTCCCTGCTGGGGGTGGTGATGAACGGCCTCAGTGCAGGGTCTATGGAGACACCATGAAGAACGTGGGCTTCAACTCTCGTCCAGTGTCATCAAGATCCTTCTCCTCTTTCCCACAGAGGTGCTATCCTCAGAGACTCTGTATCATGGGAGACTTGTCCCAGCCAATGTGGTATCAACGGAAACCTTCTGGGGAGCAGAACCCCCCATATTTACTCACTGAACAGTAAGGAAGTACCCAGGAGCCCTAGTGGCATAGTAGTTACATGTTGGACAGCTAACTGCAAGGTCAACCATTCAAAACTATCCAACACTATGAGAGAAAGGCAGACTTTCTCCTCGTGTCAACAGAGTTTCGGGACTTCTGGCAAGGTGGCAACCAAGTAACACATAGCTAAGGGACTCCACAGCACAGCAGAGGAACTGAGAGGGAAATTCCATGCTGCTGAGTGACAGGAGGGGCATCATAAAGATCAGTGGACACAGGTCCACAGGGTTTTGAGGTGCTGTGGGCTTTTGGCTTATCACTGTGGAGGCTGGTTAAGGGTTGACCTTAGCCCCTCCACAGGCTTAACCAGAGCTGGGCACCTTTGGCTGAACCAAGAGGTTTCCTTCAACAAAGTCACAGCTTGCTGCCCCCTCTGGGCAGGTTTTAAACCCCTCCAGCCTCATGGTCAGGTGATTGGCTTTGCTCTATCTTTATTTTGTTTCTCTCTCGTCTCTCTTTCCCTCTATCATCTCAGATGTTCTGTTTTCTGTTTGTTTGTTTTTTACTCTTCTCTTTTCTCTCACACACCCCTGCTGGCCTCCAGGCCACTCCCTTTTGACTAGGGCAATTTTGCCCACCCTCTGCAGCATAACACACAACTGGGGAAATCCCACCCACCTTCCACTGCAAGGGAACTCATGCCTAACCTCCAAGGCCCTTTATGTGGCTGCAGGAACTTCCACCTGACCTTTGGGGACCTCCCCTTGACTGGGGGAACCTCTGCCCATCTTCCACAGCACTGCACATGGCTTGGGGAGAACATTGCTGTCCTCTGCAGTTCCCCCTGGCTGAGGCAACCTCCTCGTGCCTGCCATAGTACCTCACACAGCCTATGGCAGCTTTGCCAACACTCTCAGTGCTCCACACTGCTGTGGGAACCTCCACCTCCATTCTATCTAGTAGAATAGGGCAATTTCGCCTATCATGTGCAGTGCTATACACCAAAGTGGGTACACCTACCTGCCTTCTGTGGCACTCCTGTTGCAGGAGACACACACTCACACACACACACACACACACACACACATAAACCCTCTGAGGAGCTCCAAGTGACCAAGGGCCACACTACTATGGTTTCCTGTGATATCATCCACTGCAGTGCCATCATTGCAAGTCCACAACCACCTAACCAGCACCCCCTGAGAGGACCATTCAATTTTCAAATAACAGAATACTTGTTGACTAAGGAATGAGTTAAACTACCAGAGGATAAAGCAGCAGCCTGACACCACAATGCAATTAGCATCAGGCAGTTCAAAGAAGCATTCCTGTGGATCCCTCACAGAGAGAGCCCGGTGCTCTTCAAGTCTCTGGAAAATGGCACTGGGCTCCTCTAAAATAATACAATGCAAACAGCAATCAGCCTCTATAACTTCAGTGGAAAAAAATAGAACAAACAAAAGGCAATGTTGGAAGAAAACCTGAACCTAACAATGTGCATAGAGGATGCAGATATTGATCTGCCACAGAAAGAAATCTTCAGAATGCTACTTGCAGTCATACAGGATATGATGGAAACAGTAGAGGAAAAGGATGAAATGATAGAAGTGATAAAGGCCACCCACCAAAGGGAAATTCAAGATCTAAGGGATGAGATAACAAATGCCAGTAGCAAATGCACAGACATAATCAACAGACTTGAGGAGGCAGAGAATCATACCAGGGACCTAGAGGATAACAAGCAGAAAAGACAGTCAAATAAGGTAATCAGAGAAGCTGAAGAAAACCTGAGAGCTTTGTCTGATGCGATGAAGAGGAACAACATTAGAATAATTAGAATACCCGAACAAGCCACAATGAAGAAGCCACCAACATTCTTGGAGGGAATTTTCCCCAATGAATGAAAACCAGGCAACAATTTAGGAAGCCAAAATTACACCAGCTAGATTGAATCCCCAAAAGAAGTCTCCAAGACATATAATAGTTAAACTATCCAACTTTGAGGAAAAGGAGAACATCATGAAAGCAACTAGGAAAAAACAGTCACATATAAAAGTACCCAAATAATATGCTCAGACCTATCAGTGGACACTATGTAGAAGAGGAGAGAGTGAAATGACATGCTCCCAAAATTGAAGGAAAGTAATACAAACCCACAAATATTCTACTCAGCCAAATTATCTATCAAGATATATGGAAAAAGTAAGAGTCTTCCCAGACAAGGGAAAACTCAAAGAATACAATAAAAGAAGCCCAGCTCTACAAAAGATCCTTGCAGACCCACTATGGGTGGAAGAACAGCAATCACCAAGCACAAATAAGAGACTGCCACATAGAACAACCTTGCCCAGAGGGCAAAAAAAAAGACAATAACCCCCAAGATCGCATTGGCTCAAGGGTGAAAAGAAGGCAAAAATGAAAGACACATACACACTACATACCGATAAGAAAGGGACATAGGAAAACATCCAACACAAAAGATACAAGATGACTTCACAGAGTGCACAGATGGATGTAATAACTCTGAATATCAAAGGACTGAACTCAGGCATTAAAACGCTAGTAGACTGGCTTAGAAGACACAGTTCATCTATCTGCTGCCTACAGGAAACACATCTCAAGATCACAGACAAAAATAGGCTGAGAATCAAAGGCTGGTGAAAAATACACCAAACAATAGCAACTCAAAAAAGAGGCTGCAATCCTAATCTCAGACAAAATTCATGTCAAGATGCAAGCCATAACAAGAGATAAGGAGGGGCACTATATAATGCTAATGGGAACAGTAGACCAAGAACCAATGAGCATAATAAATATATACATGCCCAACAGAGACCCACAAAATTTGTCAATCAAACACTCCAAAAGATGAAAAAAGAAATTACGGGCTCAATAATTATAGTAAGCAACTATAATACACTACTATCTAAGAAAGATAGATCACAGGGAAGGAAGCTTTACAAGGAGGGTGCAGATCTAAACATTAAAATTAAATAGCTTGACCTGATATGTATTTCAGAGCTCTCCACCTAAAGGCAAAAAAAAAAAAAAATTACAGTTTTTTTCAAGTCCATACGGCACATACTTGAAGATAGACCCCATGCTGGGACATAAGTTGAATTTGTGTAAATTCAAGTATATAGAAATCACACAGACTTCTCTCTCTGACCACTATTCCATAAGGCTGTAAATCAACAAAAAGATGATTAGGAAAACAATTGGAGGATGAAGAACTCTATTGAAAAAGGGATGGGTACTGGTCCAGGTCAGAGATGAAATCAGGAAGTTTCTATAAACCAACAAGAATGAGAATACAATGTGCCAAAATCTTTGGGACACAGCAAAGGCAGTTATTAGGGGATATCTGACAGCAATACATGCACACATGAAAAAGGAAGAGAGACTTATGATTGATAGCTGACACAAAACTTAGAGCAATTAAAGCAGAGTCAACAGAACAATCCTACTAATAGCAAAAGAAAAGAAGTAAGACAAAATCAGGGGTAAGATTCATGAGAGGGAAAACAAGAAAACTCTGGGAAAAAGTAATGCAGCTAAAAGTTGTTCTTTGAAAAGATTAACAAAATCAACAAATCACTGGCAAACCTAACCAAGGAAGGAATAAATTTCAATAGAAAGGAGGAGGGATGAAATGGGAAATTACAACAGACCCTAAAGAAATCAAAAGGATAATTACACAGTACGATGAAGGACTATACTCTGGAAAATTCAACAACTTGGAAGACATGTACGAAAACTTGGAAAAGCAATGTGTCTGGGTTATAAAAAAAGAAACAAACAAAAAACATGTCCCTACACTTTCCCAGATGGACGTCAAGAATCTTAACAGACCCATAGCAATAGAATAAATAGACAAAGATATCAAGGGATAACCAACAAAATAATCCCCCAGATCAGATGACTTTACAGAAGTCTACCAAGCATTCAGGGAAGAACTGACACAATTCTACACAAACTCTTCCAGAACAAAGAAAAATATGACAAACTACCAAACCCTTTCTATGAAGCTAGTATAACTCTGCTACCTAAACTGGGCAAGGATCCCACAAGAATCAAGAACTATAGACCAATACCCCTAATGAATATCAGTGCAAAAATCCTCTATACAATAGTGGCCAATAGAATATAAAAGTATATAAAACAAATAATGTAGCATATCCAAGTGGGATTCATAACAGGGATGCAGGGATGGTTCGACATACAAAAGACCCTTAGCACGATTAGCCACATTGATATGAAAAACTATAGGAACCACATGATAATATCAGTAGATATGAAAAAGCCATTTGACAACATCCAACACCAACTCCTGTTTAAGCCACTCAAGATTGTAGAAAGGGGGAAATGTCCTCAATATAATACAAACTATATGTGAAAAACCAAGAGCCAATGTGGTAGTCAGTGGAGAAAATACTAAAACAATACCACTGAAAATGGGGACCAGACAAGCATGCCTTTTGTTCCCACTCTTATTTAACATCATACTGGAGGCCCTACCTAGCAACATAAGGCAAAGAAAAGACATCAAATGTATTTGCCTAGGAAAAGAAGAGGGGAAACTATTGCTATTTGCAGATGCTATAATTTTAATATATGGAAAATCCCAAAAGCTCCACAAGAGGAGTACTGGATGGAATAGAGCAGTGGTTTTCAACCTGTGGTTCACGAACCTTGCGGGGGTGGGGGGCGGGGGGGTTGAACAACCCTTTCACAGGAGTTGTCTGACTTATAACAGTAGCAAAATTAAAGTTATGAAATAGCAATAAAAATGATTTTATCATTGAGGAGGTCACCACAGCATGAGGAACTGTATTAAAGGATGATGGCATTAGGAAGGTTGAGAAGCACTGCAATAGAAGATTATGGCAGAATACAAGATCAACAAACATTAGTCTAATTAGTCCATCGCACTACAATACACATTGGACATGTGTTAGTCCAGGTAGACTAGAGAAAAAATTCATAGACACACATATGGATATAAGGGAAAGGTTTATATACAAGAGGAATGGAACATTGAGAAAGCATCCCAACCCAGTCCAGTCCAAGGTCATAAATCCAACATTAGTCCATATGTACAATACCAGTATATAAAGTCTCCTTCTGACTCACTCCATGCACAAGAACAAACTCAAGGTGGGTCACAGACCTCAAGGCAAAACCCCAAACTATTAGGGTCATCCATGAAAGAATTGGAACAAACCTGAGAAGTTTGGTGCGGGGAATATGTAAGCTATTGGAAATAGGGCAGGACACAAGTATAGATGAGGCAGAAATTGACAAGTGGGATATACTGAAGATAAAACATCTGCGTACATCAAAAGAATTCACCAAGAGTGTAATAAGAGAGCCCACAGACTGGGAAAACATCTTTGGCAATGACACATCAGACAAAGGCATTATTACAAAAACCTACAGTTCTCTGCCAGCATACAAAAAGAAAAAAAAGAATTGCCCGCTAAGGAGGTGAGTTTGTATTATATTGAGGATAGCTATACCAGGCGGGTTAGGGGAAGGTGTGAGGAGAAAGGGAGAACCGATCACAATGATCAACATATAATCCTCTCCCTGGGGGACGGACAACAGAAAAGTGGTTGAAGGGAGACACTACTCAGTGTAAAACCTGAAAAAATAATAATAATTTATAAATTGTCAAGGGTTCATGAAGGCGGGGAAAAGAAAATGAGGAGCCAATACCAAGGCCTCAAGGTGAAAGGAAATGTTTTGAAAATGATGATGGCAACAAATGTATAAATGTGCTTGACACAATGGATGATAGATGGTGATAAGAGCTACATGAGCCTTCAATCAAATGATGTTTTAAAACAGAGTTATGGCCTCAGGAATTCACAGGGGCAGTTCTATTCTGCCATATAGACTCACTTTGAGTTAACATCTACATGATGATTGTGAGTTTGGTCTGTGTTTTTTCCATTATTTATTTATTTGCTTGTAATTAAGAAAGAATCCTACCTTGCCACCCACTGTGAGTGCCAATAGAGGCCAAGCAGAGAACCTAGACTTTAACACTGGCTGACATTTAAGAGGCAGGACGCCCCTCCTCCACCACAGCAAAGTTCAAGTAGCCTGCTGAAAAGGAAGATTGAAATAAGCTCCTGTACCTTATAACAATATATGCTAAGTGTCCATTTTTCCATTGAAAACCAATCCTCATGTCAAGAATAGGGAAATCTCTACTTGAATGAGAAAGGAGAACCAACAGATACCACCTCTGAGATGACACAGATGACAGAATTATCTGGCGAGGTTTTTAAAGCCGCTATCCTAAAAATGCTTTCATGAGCAATTACAAATGAATATGAGACGAGTTTGATCGAAGCATCTCAGGAAAGAAACAAAGTCCCAGCAAAGGAGTGTAAGATGTAAATCTCTAAATGGAAAGTTTAGAACTGAAACACAATAACCTTAAGTTTCAAAAATAAAACAGTCAATAGCGCAGATAGAGAAGGGGACAAAAAGCTAGTAAGCTGGAAGATAGATATGACTTAGTGTGAATAACAGGGAAAAATAGAGGGCCCTTGGGACTTTAATAGGAGATCTGACCTTTTGTGCTAGAAACATGTAAATAATTATTATAGAAGCTCTGTTTGTAATAGTAAAATATTGGAAACAGCCAAAATGTGCTATAGTCGGTGACTGGCCAAACAAACTGTGGTATTTAAAGAAATGAGCTGTTGGTACTTATAGCAACGTGAATCTCAAGGGCATAATATTGAAGGGGTGGGGGCCCCTGGTAAGCCAGCCTCAGATTTCATTGTATAACACATTCTAAATGATAATATTCTAGAGACAGCGAACATTGATTGCCAGGGGCTTAGGGAGGGAAGGGGTTATTGGACGTGACCACTAGGGGTAGTTAGGGAGATCTTTCTGGTGATGGAACAGTTGTGCAGAATGTGTGGTAATGATAAAAATCTACACATAAGAAAATGACAATAGACATCAAAGTGGGGGGGACACATATCAATGTGTGCACATACCCCCAAGGTGCCCACTGAGGACATGTGGGAGCATGAGCAAGAGTGGTGAAGAAAGCTGATGGTGCCCAGTTATCAAAAGATACAGCATCTGGAGTCTTAAAGGCTTGAGCATAAACAAGCAGCCAACTAGCTCAGGAGCAACAAAACCCACCATAAAAGAAGCTCACTTGCCTGTGCGATCATGAGGTGCTGAAACAGTCAGGTATCAGGCATCAAAGAACAAAATCAAAATCAGTGAACCAATTAACTCCCGATATCGCTGAAGACAAATGGATACAGAGGCAAACAAAAAGATGGTGCCCAGCTACCAAATGATTGAATGTCTAGAGTCTCAAAGACTTGAAGATAACTGAGTCACCATTCAGCACGGAGACAGCAAAGTCCACATGGAAGAAGCACACCATCAAGGGTGATCAAGAGGGGTCGAAGGGAGCAGATATCGAGCATCAAAGAACAGGAATCACTTCATTACAAGTGAGGGGAGGGGCAGGGTGGGGAACTAAGGCCCACTGGTGGGTAATTGGCCACCCCCTTACAGGGGAGAAACAGGAAGGAGACAGACTAGTCAGAGTGCAGCCAGGCAGTGATGATGCATACAAGTTTCCTCTAGTTCCTGAGGTCTCCCTACCCCCCAACCATCATGATCCCAACTCTACCTTGCACATCCAGGTGGACTGGAGAAGGTACACTAGTGGAGAGGGGCGCTGGAGATATGGGGAATTCAGGATGGATGAGCCCCCTTGGGCCGGTGGTTAGAATGAAACTACTGGATTGGTGGAGAGAAGAAGGGATAGAGACGGAACCAGCTGCCAGGATCTACATATGACCTATCTGGAGGACAGGCATGGGGGAGTGGGCTGAGGGAGGTGTCGGGCAGGGTAACATATGACAGAATAATAATAATTTATAAAGCATTGAGGGTTGATGGGGGAGGGAGAGCAGGGGAACAGGGGAGGAGTTGGAGAAACCGACACCAGGGGCTGGGGGTAAGGGCGGATGTTTGGAGAATGATGACAGCAGCGGACATGCGAGGGTTCTTGTCACAGTATGTTTATTTATGTATTGGAAAAATGATGTATGAGCCCCTAATAAAAATGATTTTTTAATTAAAAAAAAAAAGAAAATGACATATAATCACATACATACTGCTCCAAGGTCGATATCCTGGTTTTGCTATGTCATAGTCACATCAAACGTCACCCAAAGAGAATCCTGAATAAAAGAGGCTACATACTCTTCTCTACTATCTCTGCACCTTCCCGTGGGTGGCTAACTGTTTCAAAGACAAAAAAGATTTGGTCTAAAAAGGAAACACAGCTGATAGTGAAACTAAAAACCTGGTGCTGTAAAAATTAGTCGCTCAGCCTCTTCTAAAGATATACCTGTGGATGTTTCCATGTGCGGCCAGCTGAAAATCTTCACAGGCACCACCACGTGGGCCCAATGCTAGACAGCGTCTCTTGGTCTTGGTTCCCTGCCAACATGGCTCGTAAAGCAATAAAAAGCATAAACTGTTGGCATTCGTGTGCCTCTGTCTATGCAAGCCTCAGCGCATGCCTGGATACCAAGGCAGAGGAACAACTTACTTGGGTCCTTACATTCATAAGTCATGTGGCTCCACCTCTGTGCTATCTATTAGTGACAAAGTAGCAGGGACCACTCATATTATTGAGCCTTTCCGTCTATATTTCTAATTGAAAGAAAGGCTAAGTTTCATCCCAGGTTTATTTTAAAAAACATATCACTTTTCCCAGCCAAGGTCACCAAATCCCTAAATCCTATCCCCCGACCCAGAGCCCGGCTCTGTGTACCATTTTAGCAGCAACTCACGTATGAGTTTGGGATTTTTGGTGTTTTGATGTGTTCCTATTTTCCATTTTATTTAGTTTGAAATACTTTCTTATTTCCATTGTGATTTCCTCTTTAACCTGAGGGCTGTTCTGAAGAGCAATGCTTTGCATCTCCCCATTCAAACCCATGGCCTATTCTAAGCAGATGTGTTTTAAAGGTGATGCTCCTTAGAGCTTGGGGATAATGGAAACTCTTCCTGCACGGAGAAGGCAGAGGGAGCAGGAAGCGTGTCAGTGCTGTGGCTACAGCAGGCAGGAGTGAGTGTTTAATGTGCAAATGTTATTGTTTTAATTTTTTTCCCCTAAATCAGTGGTAACACCGGCTCTGGCTTCAAAGATGTGCAGATTTCCTACACTAGAGTTTAAGAAAGAACCTCAGGCCGGGAGAGACTTCCCACAGGTGTTTGGTCCTCCGTGGTGCTGTGACCTGGTGGAGTTTTGCCTTTCCTCCGTCCACCAAGGTGAGGGAGCCCCTGGGACCTGGAAATGCCTATTTGAGTAGGAGCTGTGCTAAGTACGAGAAGAGTCATCCCAGTCAGCTAAAACCAGAGACATCTGGGGTGAGGAATTATGCAGCGAAGAGAAATATGCACACTGAAATGACCTTCAGGCTTTTGAACGCTGTGAACACACCAGAAGGTTTTGTCCCAAGAGCAGAAATTCAGGGTGTACAAAAAAATAAATTTTTTTTGCCTTAGCAGAAGTACAGCCTAAATACTCCTTAGAGGCAAGGATGGGGGACTTCATCTTCCATACATGGGACATGTTGTCAGGAGACCCGCATCCCTGGAGAAGGACATCATGCTTGGTAAAGTGTGTGTTGGGCTGGGGGGTGGGGGTGGGGGGAGTAACAAAGAGGATAGCCCTAGGTGAGATGCATCCTCACAGTGGCTGCAGCAATGGGCTCGAACGTAAGAACCATTGTGAGGATGGTGCTATAGGTCGGAACCAAACTCAACAGCACCGAACCACAAGGAGACAATCGCCAGATGGGCTGTGTCCGATAGAAACAGGGGACAATTAAAGAGGAAGGTACAGCAGGGTTCTTTCTTCCTTCCTTCCTTTCTTTTGGTGGGCATCATTGCCCTGATGGGAGTAGGAGGCCCAGCCTTGCTCCTGGAGAGCTGCTGCTGGATATGAACCTCCAACCCTGTGGAACGCAGTCCCACACACAACCACTACACCACTGGGGCTCAGCGCCAGCAGGGTTCTTTCCCACTGCTTAAGTCATTGTGGATGACTCAATACTTGCTTACGCACTTGTGCATTTAGTGCATCATTAGTTTCTGGCCCTCAGTCCCCTGCCCCCTCTGTGCAGCCTTTCAATTCTGGAAAGGCTGTGATTCCGTAAGGCATTGAGTACATTGCCTAAACCCTGGGAGCCTCGGTTTGGTCCTAGGAGCACAGGAACCAAGAACGTAGTTCCTTCCCTGGGCCACTGTGATATCCAGATGATACGCTGCACAAGAAAGTGTGTCACACAGTGACAAACGCTCACACCCTTCAGCCGTGACCTCTATAGCCTGAAATGGAAGCACAAGTTCCCAGTAAGAGTGACACTGTGGAGGGCATGGCTCTGCCCTCCTTTCCCACTAAAGAGCCCTCCAGCCCATTTCCCCAGATCCTCCAAGAATCCCACTCTAAGGAGGCCTGCTGACGCCTTGGCTAAGAACTCATCTGCTAGCTGAAAGGTCAGCAGTTCAAACCCAGCAACACCTACAAAGGAGAAAGAGCTGGGGGTGAGTTCCCGTGAAACTCCCCGGGCAACTTCAGCTCCCTCTTAGAGCAGCATCCACTCAACGGCACGTCACCAGGACCATCGTACAGCCCTGGAGCTGTGCGGATTCATTGTGGCGATGTCTCCCTCACCGGCCACCCCAAAGATGATGGAGTGTTCTCTGTTCCCCCGGGGCAGTGATGCTTCTCTTTGGGATCCTATTGGCTTGTCTAAGGTGACTAGCGTCCAAGGCACTATGGCTGCAAACAGGGCTGGTGTCTCCTTCCGCCAGGCTAAGAACCAGGTCAGGCGAGCAATGCACTGAGGGGGTAAGAGTAAGCAGAACCCACTCAGTTTGTCGAGAAGTGAGCCCTACGTGGGCGTGAATGTGGAGTGCACGCCTTCTTAAAGTGTGGTCCCTGAGCACCTTGCTTGCTTCACCCCAGTCCTGGCCCTGCCCACCACAGCCCCACAGGTTGCCTCACGGGACCAGGGTCTTGAAGCCTCGGTGTCTTGCACAGGTGGCAGCTGCAGCAGATCCCTTTCAGGACATCTGTGATTTGGGGTCTCTCCTACCCTTGCCTTGGGTTCACCTGCCGCCTCTGCCTCAGAACTAGGCCCTGTAGGCCTATTTGCTGCGCCTAACTGTTCCCCAGCCTGAGCTGACTGGATCAGGGGAAGATCCTGATCCACTAGAGCCGTTTGGATTTCTCTTTGTCAGAGATGCCAGCTCATTTCTGCAACGGGCAGAACTGGACGGATGCACGGGGGAATTTGTGAAGAACCCTGGTACCTCCACTGTGTGAGAGATGACTCAAAGGAAGCGATATGCAGAGATGGGTAAGACTGACAAGAGATAAGAAATAAGAACTGGGATAAATCCTGGTTCTTGACTTTCTGGGGCCCTCCCTGCATTCCTGCTCATGGCTTCCAGGAAACAGACCCAGGTCTTCATAGCACGGATACTGTTCTGTTTAAACTAGCTTAAGTGGGCTTCTGACACATACAGTCTAAGAGCAGGGGAATTGGAGTGAAGTGCTCTCACTTTAAAGGTAGCTTCTTCGTCCTAGAACCCAAGCTCAACCCAGCAGCTGTGCGGGGCAGCCCTCTAAGCAAAATGTACCCCGTGATCAGGCCTCCACTCTTCAAAATTGTCAGTTTCCTGAACGAATTTTACCTTATCTTCACTTTCTTCCCACAAGAGGTATTTTTCTAGGAGGTTCTCAAATCTCTGTTTAAGTAGATCTTTATCTTCTTTATCCTTTTCTTTACCTGGGTCTAGATCCCAGGTTGGGGCTCACAGCTACAGCACGAGCTAGGCCCCAGCAACAGAGCCTTCCTGGTTTGGATGGGTTGGTTCTCTAAGTGGCCTCACCCATTAGGATTCTAAGCACAGTGCCAAGCACTTCACCCCTTGATGAAATTGCCCAGTTAAACATTGCCTGTCTGCTTGGTAGCATGCTGATGGAATTCCAACATGCCTCCGACCCTGATCTGAGGGGGCTGCCAGGGGGCAGAGGCGACATCAACCATTTACATAGATGAAGGCAAGTCTGAGCCCAGCCGCTTCCCAAACCCGGTCAGGTGGGGGCTGGGGGAAGACAGGTGAGGGTAGGACAAAGAGAAACAGGGAGAGAAAGGGTGACTCTTGCTCTCTCTCTGATACTTTGTTTCCCTCCACCCACCCACCCACACCCACAGGGCAGCCACCCTTTTCTGTGTGGGGCCAGAGAGATGGGGGAGGGGACTTGCCTCTCAAGCCAATGATGGATTGTGGCTGAACAAACTCACAGACGTTGAGTCGCTCCCAACAAATAGCCCCAAGACTTAGAGTGCAAGAAAACCACCATTCTGTGGGTAGTTGATGCTGGGGATTGGCTGGGTCCAGTTGGTTGGTTTTCTGCTCCAAATGTCAGCTAGAGGCACAGTCACCTGAGAACTTGGGAAACACCAGCTGTCTCGTTCACATGTTCAGGTCTGGCTAGGAGTGACTACAAGACTGGAATTCTTTCTCCCTTTTGGTATAATCTTAAACCTCTTTTTCCGGGTCATCTATTCAGCACAGTAGTTGAACTACTTAGACAGCAGTTCAGAATTCCACAAAGCAAAAAGAACTTTCAAGACCTTCCTGAGGCTGAGAACTGAAACAGGCAGTGCCTCGTTTCTCTGAATTTCTTTTGTAAAAATTAAATATACCTCACTCCCACAAGGGTGGGAATACCAGGAGACATGGTTCATTAGGGGTCACCTTTGGACACTAGCTGACATGCCCAAAGGGAAGAAACCTATAATTTGAGAATGGAAGTTTTTAGATCTTCTAATGAGTCAGAGCTTGCATAAATACACAAATGTGGATGCCACTTCATCCCACACAGAGACTCAGACAAAGTCAGAAGCCACAAAAAATGCAGAGACACTCACCTTCACACACGGATAAATGTACACATGCAAACACTCACCTTCACACTGGCAGGTCCACTCTCCTCTCTTTTCTCCTCTCAGTTTCTCCCTCTCTTCTTCCTCTTCTTCCTCTCTACTTCTTTCTCTCTGTCTCTATCGCACACACGCACACACCATTAGCCTATGTTCTGTACATCCTTATCTAACCTCTTGATTGAGGGTCTTGAATTAAAAGAGGGATGGCATGAGATATATGATCAGACTTGCCGGTGGGAGGGCACATACAATCTGTAATAGACTTGAGAGTCAGAGATCCAGCTAGGTGGGATGGGCAACAGGATGAACTCTAGCTGGGATAGGTACACCAAATTCACTGCGGTCGCGAGCCCCCTCAGAGCCACCCTAGGGGGTCAGGCTAGAACTGACCACCACCACCCCCCGCCCCGTGGGTTCCCAGACGATAGCTGTTTATAGGAGCAGGTGGATTTAAACCACTGCCCTTGTGGTGAGCAGCACACTACTCCCTATAGCACCCCGCTCCCAGGATGCGTCCAGCGTGACCAAATTTACCTGCACAGTGGGACACGTTGAAGAGTCAAAAGGACACCAACCCAAATCAAAATGCTGGGATCACGACCCGGCCACCTTCGGTGACAAGGACAGCATCCTTATCTTTGACATTCATTGTGGTACATGCTCTGGTCAGGCGCTTGTTTTTATTTGTCAAATGTCCCATCAATTCTGCCACCTGTCAAATCACAAGACTCGCCGAGGAAATCTGCACTGCTGGCTCTTGCCAGAGAACATGGCCTTAAACTCGGCGGGCCCTTCTTTATCAAAACTGCATGAAGGCAGACAGCGCTCACTGCGTGATGGATAAAGGGCAAACAACCCATCGTCCTTTGAGCTACCCCTGAAACTTCCTTGGGCAAAATGTGGTGTCATTCAGCAGAAAGCTGGACACGGGACCTGCACTTTTTTCTGGCTGTTGCTGTTTACTGTGTTTTAATTTTAATTGCAGGGCCTGTCTATCCAGCAAAATAGTTGCTAGTGAAACATTTTTGTACATGTATAAGCTCAGTGACATGAACGACATCCATCATGCTGTAGGACCATCACCACCGGCCATTTCCACATTTTTCCATCACCCTTAACAGAAGCTCAGTGTCCCCTAAGCCATGCTGAATTACTTCCAAAATTGTGCTTCCAGGCTCGAGCCTCAGTACTTTTCCTTCGACATGATGAGAAACAGTTGTGTGATGCCTTCTGCTGCACTGAGCAGAGACAGGTAGGGCCGGGAAGTGGTGCCTCCCAATGCCTTCTTTAGGATAGTCAAAGGGGGAGACTCCTTGACGGAAAAGTCTGGGGTCCTCTAATTAACTGGTTTAATTACAATTTATGCTCACTGCTACCAAGTCCATGCTGGCTCCTGGTGACATGAGAGGACAGAGTAGAACTTCCCCTGCCCCTGTGGAGTTCCCAGACTGCAGTTCTTTATAGGAACAGAAAAGCCCGTCTTTCTCCTTGCTCCAGCGCTGGCCTTGCAATCAGCTGCCCAGGGCACACACAGCCACTACATCACCAGGCATCCTCGAGTTCGAATGGATGGGCGTGGTCATTTCTTCTAAGTTTGGCTTCCCCCTTTCCTGTGGCTGCTGGGAAAATTCGAGTTAAATTTGGAATCTACTCCTAACCACTGTACATCCAGAGTATATATATAATTTCTGATTTCAAGGTCTGTATGTCATCGTACTTCAGGTATCATGGACCTTCTATCCATTCCGTGTCACCTCATTCGTCTAAGCCAGTCATGGAAATGACAGTATCCCGCTGGTCCTTGATTCAAGTCCCTGAGTGACACAAAAAGGTGCACACACAGCTACTGGCATGAAGGTCCGCAGTTCAAGCCCACCCAGGGGTGCATCAGGAGCAATACCCTGTGATCTCCTTCCAAAAAAGCTCCAGCCTTTGAAGATGCTGTGCCGTTCTTCTTGGGAAAACTCTAAACAGGAATTCACTCGTGGCAACCCCCCTGGGTTTATTTACTGCTCTTGAGCTTGTCCACAATTGTGGCAGGAGTGAACAGGAAACCCAATCCTAGCCAATAAGAATTAGTAGAGAAAGTTTGCCTTGACTTATCTGGGAAATTTTTCTTCTCTCCTGAGAAGAGATGTTCTTTCTTCTTTCTTTGGGCATGGTCCTGCTGTCAACTCTAGAACTGCTGCCAGCCTGGGAATACACTCAAAAGCGTAAGGACAGTGAGGAGACACAAGAACAAACAGAACCAGCAGAGGACAGACCTGGAGTCCAGACTTGCTGGAGCCTTCACACTGAACAAACACTGTCATCGCAAGCGTTCATTTTCTTAAGCAACGCTTCCTTCAAAAGACTAAATGAGGTTATGCATTCAAAAGTAGGCGTCTCTCTATTGATTTTCTAAAAGAAAATCTTGCCTGAAAAGGAACCCTGGTGGCACAACCAGTAAGCACTCGGCTGCCAACCCAAAGGTTGGTGGTTTGAATCCACCCATCAGTTCACTGGAGAAACACCTGCAGTCTGCTCCTGTAATGATTGCACAAAAAAATGACAATGACAGCAAACTCCGGGGGGCAGGCCTGCTCTGTCACCTGGGTTCATTATGAATCAAAATTGACTCCACAGCCCCTGACAACTGCAAGATACAAAATGCATGCTCAAGGAATGCGAGCACTTTGAATTTGAGTATCCTAATGAATTCCATTTCTTAAAACTCCTGCCTGACAGGTAAGATATCTGAGACGATGCCACGTACATAATAAGTACTTAATAAAAACATTGTCATCAGGACTGTGGTTCCCCATTCTCTCCAGTCTTTCCCTTCATCCACCCTCTATTCCCCATGAACTAGCCTTCTCTCCCCATCCATTCTGGCCAGGACTTGTGCTCTTGTGAATGTACCTCCTTTCCTGCAGGCTGTCACTGCCCTGCCCTGCAGACCTCTGCTCATCTTTTGTCATTCCATTTCTGAAGCCACCTCCCTTGAGAAGTCTTCAGGGATTGCCCAAGCAATAGTAGACTTCTTGTCTATGAGACTCTGGCATGGTTTTATTGATATGCCCATTATGGAGCCTTTGACATTGTATTAGAAGTAGTTTTTCCTGTCTATATCATTTCCTCACTAGATTCCTTGAGGGCAATTATTTCTCTCTGTATCTTCGCTGCCTTGTCAAGAGAAGTGTTCAGAAAATGCTTCCTGAATGGAGCGGTGAAAAATAGGGGACTAGGGATGGATAGGTAGCTGGTGTGATGTTCATTGCATATACCAACTTGGGTAGGCCGCGGTGGCCAGTTGTTTGATAAAACACTAATCTCCGTTCTCTTACAAGGTCATTGGATGTGATTAAATCAGCTGGGCTCAAGTAAAGCAGATTACCTTCCATAAAGTGAGTGAGCCTCAAGCAATCCATTGAAGGCTAAGTGCAAACAGGGAGTTTGCCTGGGTTGTGTTCAGCCTACAGATTATCACTGCCCCTTTTTATCAGAATACGCTTGTTCTTTGCCCTCTCTTTGCCGGACCTAAGGGTTTGGAACTTGTGAACCCCCACAATCACACCAAATCCTTGAATCTCTCTATATCTATCTATCTATCTATCTATCTATCTATCTATCTATCTATCTATCTATCTATCTCCTCTTTTAACATGACCCCATGCATGTGAAATGGATCTTTGCACCACAGGATATCCAAAGGCTATTTGGTTGTTGTTGTTGTTGTTTTCAGATGTAGGTAACCAGGCCTTTCCTCCAAATGCCTCTAGAGAGATTCAAACTGACAACCTCCAGATGAGCAGCTGAATGTATTTGCATGTGCACCACCCATCTCTGCCACTGGCTCTGCTTCTCTAGAGAGCCCTGATGACCAGGGGTGGGTGGATGTGTTTACAGATGAATGGATTGGCAGATTCTTTGCTTCATGGAGGGACAGGGCATGGGTAGAAGGGTAAATGGACAGTGAGCAATGATCCTGTCCACCTCAGCCCAGTTCTCTCTAGCCCCTGCATGTCTCTGCAGGTGTGAGAGCCAGGCAATCCCCCAACGAGGACGTAACATCACACACCTCAATGAGACCCAGGTACTCAGAAACCTGATAAGCAGGATCCCCAGCCTCCCTCGGGGGCCAGAGAAAAACCACCAAGGAAGAGCCAGGCTCTGCACAAACCTGCAAGGAGCCTCAATGAGAGAAAATGATTTAATTATCAGAGTGTCACCAAACAAATTGTACGCCTCATTTTGGGGTACTTAATGCTTATGGTAATTAACATTATGGAGATTTTTCTTCTCTCTTCTGTTTATATTTAGTTTAGCCACTCACAATAGAGCTAAAATTATCTCAACTAATTTTAGGCGCTTTCTCCCCATTGCCCCTGCATCTCTTCCCCAGCGCTGCTACCCAAACGCAATCTTTAACTTTCAGAGACAGCCAAATGCAGGACAAATTGGAATCAATGCTGCCTTTGTCTTCGCTAATAAGTGGCTGCCACGCAGAGGAGTGCAGAACTGCTAATTGGCTGATCTCAATAGGAAAGAGACAATGGTGGCGGGAATGCTGGGGGGATTAATTATAGGGCCGCCTCCCTCAAGCCCAGGCTTCCGTTACTCCTAGCTAGCAGCACATCCAGGGTGGGCCTTTCCACCCAGCTCCAGAAATGACCAACTCTCCAGCTGCAGTCCCCTAGCCCTGGGGATGCAGACCACACACTCGGCACACACAAGAACTTCCAGACGGGAGGTCTGGGGGCAAAGGTCGAGGCAGGCATAGTGAGCAGGTGGCCACCCACAAAGGAGGGAGCAGGATGAAGTGGGAGGAGGCTTCCTGGGAAGGGAAGCTCCATATGCCTGCTCTTGAGGGAGGCAGGACCGTGCCCTTCTTAGACACAAGAAAGCTGAGGCTTTTTACTCTCATGAAGAGCTACAGTTTACAAAACCCACCGGGGCACTTCTACTCTGTCCTAGAGAGAGAGTCAGAATCCGCTCGCTGTCCTTCAGTGTGGTTGGGTTGAGAAGGAGGTAGCTGAGCTCTCCTGAAGCAGCCAGCCGAAGGTAAGGACCCTCCAAGCCTGGATTCTCAGCTAACTTTGCATGGTTTCAAAGGCCAGGCTTCGTGCCCTGTTGTTGACACCTTTCCATCACCACTGTCTGTGGCCCCAGAAACCTCTTTCGACTGCCTTTGGAGTAACAGAATTACCTCTGGAATGACACAAGTAAAGTGCAAATGTGTTTGCGGGACACGTCCATCTGTTAGCCCAGATTTGCTATTTTAAGTAGGCCCCCACGCCAGGGAGAGCAGGGTCTTGAGAGAATGGGACCAGAGGCAAGTAAGTTTGGGACTCAGAACTTCTAGGGGCTGCAGGTCCAGATAGAACTCGGTCGTTGATCTGGGGTAGAGGACTCTGAAGGGGGTGCCATGTAAGTGGAAAACACCAAAAGAATTATACCATAGGCCAGACCAAAAATTCACCACCAAAGAGTGGATGCTGGCTCATACCAAAGACAAATATGGTCAAATTCAGCAGTCAAAAATCAAATCTGACATTTTCTTGCCCAAGCCCACTCCCTCCTATACCTCATGCCTCTGCTGCTCCAACTCCATTCTCTCTTCAAAGTCTGTCTTTTCCTCCCCATCCTTCTAATCCTTTCGGTGGCGGATTTTATGTCAACTGGAACCTGTATGAAAGTCTAGGAGTGATCACAGAGGGGTCACAAGGAAGGGACAAGCCAGCCGGGGTGCAATATAGCACCAATGAATGAAATCCACAACATTCCTCTAGTTTTTTCCTGCTTCCTCCTCCCGTCCCCCCATCATGACCCTAGTTCTACCTTACAAATCTACCTAGACCAGCATGGACACTGGTACAGAACAGATAAGAGCTCTTGATGCACAGAATGTTCCTATACCTCAGGAACAGCAATGTGAGTAGCAGTGCCATGAGGGTAGGGGGGAGGTGTGGAGGAAAATGAGGGAACTGACCTCAACGACCAACATATAACTCCCACCCCACCCCCAGGGGGACGAACAACAGAAGCATGGGCAAAGGGAGACAGTAGACGGTGTAAGATATGAAAACAACAATCATTTATCATTTATCCAGGGCTCACCAGGGTCGGAGGGGAGGGGAGGGAGGGGAAAAAGAGGAGCCAATACCAAGGGCTGAAGTAGAAAGAAAATGTTCAGGAAATGATGATGGCAACATATGTGCAAATGGGCTGGACACAATGGAAGTATGGATTGTGGTGAGAGCTGTAAGAGCCTCCAATAGAGGGATTTATAAACAACAACAGAAGAAAGCGTAGGGGTGGAATCCAACCTCTCAATCAGGTCGCAGTCTGATGATCCCTCCGTGGGGTGTGGCCCTTTTATGACAGAGACTCTGGGAACTTTTCTCTCTCCCACTTGCCCTTCATCTTCCTTCTCCTCCTTGGGACTCTGGTCTCTCTATGTGCACCGCCAACCTGGAGAGCTGTCAGTGCCCTGCCATCCTTCCAGCAATCTGGATCCCACATCTCTGTTCCCGTTGACCTATGATCTCCCTGTGCCCCGTGTGGCCTTTCTGCTTCACCAGCCTGCAGACCCATGAGTCGAAGAGGGCCGCACCTAGCATGGGACCCACGGAGTTGAACTGGAATGGGATGCCTCCTTGATAAAAAATGACTTCTTGATCTAAAGCTGTTTTCTACACATATATGAGGGCCACTGGCTTTGCTTCTCTGGACAACCCAGCCTGACACACTTGCCTTGTGTCTAACTTGGGTCCTGCCCCTTCCTTGGGCCCCCTGCCCCAGTCCCACCCTTGCAGTCCCTCCTGCACACATCATATCTCAGAATGTGGTTCTTATCTTTTTCCTGCTTTAAAACCCCTGTTGGCCCTCATACCCCCAGGGTCACACACACTTCTAGTATGATGGATCACGCCAGGCCATAGCTGCCATAGCCACGCCGTAGCTACAAAGCCACGGGAGCCCAGACCGGTGATGAGGACTCTGTGCCATTCATGCCTGATTCCACTCGCCAGAACACCCCCACTCCTACCTAGCGCCTCCCAGTGCAATCACAAGATGCTTCTTCAGAGTCTGTAAGACACTTCCTCGTGCTTTAGCCTGTCGGTTCCCAAGACTTCCTGGAGTCACAGGCAGAGTCACAGATGAAGAAGCAGGATCAAAGTGGCCGCCTGACTTGCCCGTGATACCTAGCTAACAAGCGGGTTCAGGCAGCACCCAAGCCCATCTGCTGGCCAACGCCATGCCCTGAGTGTGCCCGCCCCCCACCCCACCACCCACCACTAGAGGTGAGGCTCTGTGAGGAGAGGTGCTGGGTCTCCTGGGCTGACCCCCTTGGCTGCCTGGCGCATAGAAACACTCCCTAGAAACAGTCATAGAATCACCAGCCTGTGTCAAGGACCCCCTTGTGTTTGAACTGTCCTGATAGGGGGCAAGCAGCCTCTTGGTAGCTTTTTGCCTCCGTGCAGGGAGGAACCAGCACACTGTTAATTCTTCCCATTTTACAGATGTGGAAAGTGAGGCTCTGAGCAGTTTCATAATTTGCTCTAGGTGGCCGGGAGAACAAAGCGCAGTAGCCTGCATCTTCATCCCCTTAACAGCAAAGCCTACAATCTAACCTGTACTCTGCAGGGCTTAGGAACCACCTTGTGAGTGAGGAGTGAGTGACTGAGTGAGTGAATGAGTGAGTGAATGAGTGAGTGAATGAGTGAGTGAGTGAAGGACTTCTGTTCTGGAGCTCTTTCCAGCAAGCTATTTTCAGCTGGAGGATCATCTCCTCATTTCTCCCACAGCCTGACCTCTGGGTCCAGTGACTATAGACACTCAGCAAGCAAAAAAAAAAAAAAAAGAAAGAAAAAAGCAAGCAAATATTAATGCTCAAGCTAATGTTCTTTGGTAAAGATAATTTCGATGTTTTAAGATATTAATGTTCTTGTGACTGGTCTCCTTTCTAAGCACTTCTGAGTAAACACATCTATCTCGGGCTGATTGATTCTTGCAATTGCACTATTACAATCTAAACTAGGACGCTCTGAGTTGCATATTCAAGAGGAGAAATGGTTCGAGGTGTACGTGTGCGTTATTATTATTATTTTTTTAAGTTTCCCTTTGTGCTCAACACGAGAGAAATATTTGAAATTCAAATAATGAGGTATTCATAGTGAGTTTGCTTTCCTCCTTATGCCCAGGGTAAAAATAAAACAAAATGCTAGACCTTTTTCTTCCTCTGTTATATGTTGCTGACTTTCCATTTTCATTATGTTTACCTCCAAAATTTGAATGAGAGTAAAATTTAAAGGAATTACCACAATTCTCCAGTACATTTGCAAATCAATTAAGAGGAGCCCAATTATGCTCCTGCTTCTTCTTCTTCTTTTTTTTTTTCTCCCTTCCAAGGAGCCAGTCTTCCTCCAGCTCATGGAACGCTGCAGCCCACAGCTGCCTGGTACACAAAGAACAGCTGTCACATCTAGAAAGGAGCTTGGCATTTCCACCTTCCCCTCCAGCAGCTGATGCCCCCCGCTGAACCAATTCCTCTCCAGGCAGTCCCACTTACCTGGCAGGAGCCGGGTCTCCCGTGGGGTGATGATGGTGCTGGAAAAGCACATGCTGTCTTTGGCGTCAGGCTGAGGCCTGGCTGTGCAACCCCGACTCGGCAGCCTCCCAGCTGTGTGACCTTGGGAAAGTCACTTCACCTCTCGGAAGTGCACTGTCTTCACCTGCAAACATGGAAAGAGCAGTGCTGGGATGTGGTGGGGGAGACGGGCAGAGGAGCTCAGCTCACCATCCATCTGGAGACTCTGGGCTCAGCCCATGGGCCTGACTTTCTGTTGGTCTCATGGCCCCTCTCTGGGTTGTCCAGAGGAAGGAAGACCTAGACAGCCTTCCGTGTACCCCTGTAGATGCCTCTCTGCCCTTCCTCCCCGTTTCCGATCCTGACACAGGTGACCGCTGACTCCAGTTGAGTTTAGCCGATGGGAGGAGCGCTGAGGGAGATGGAGGGAGCGGATGTGTGGGCACCACCTCCTCCTTGGACTGCAGAGTCTTCTTGGGGTGACCATTGAAGCCAGTGTGAGGCAGGGCCTGTTGACAAATCCAGGAACTCTCTGGAGAGGGGAGAAGAGGAAGCCCCACCCGCAGGGCATGGCTCCTCTCTGGAAGTCCTTTCTCCCGGGCTCGCTGCTGGGTTTCCAGAGCTGCTCCCTGGGACTCAGTCCCAGGATGCTGCCCTTCACTAATGACCCTGAGCCCTCACATGCCTTCAACATAGGGCCCCAGTCCCAAGGGGTCCTAGCTCAGTCCCTCCTGGACAAGCCCCTCTCTTTTTCATCAGGACCCTGATACGGACATGGTGTTTTCCCCTCCCCTGCTGGTTCCAGCAACACCTGCAAGTCAAGATGCCCAGGTTCTTTGTCACCTCTTGCAAGAAGCCCTCCAAGACTGCAGTTAGATCAGCCCCGTCCCCAATCTGAGTTCCCTTTAGATCATGGCTGTGTGCTTACTTCTCCGCCTCATGGGGTGGCGACTGCCACATCTCCCCTCTCCCCCGTACAGCCGCACCAGGAGGTCAGCGACACACTGTGTCCTCCCGGCTTCTTTCCCGCCAAATCGGATCTTTTGTGGCATCAGCTGACTTTCTTGCCTCCGGGTTTTGCTCACCAGGCTGAGGGGTGGCTGTGCATCCACAGATTCACGTGTGTGAGAAGGTCACGCTCTTAGCTCTCCCTTAGCCCAAACCCAACACCAACCTCAAGTTGAGGCCGAGAACTGACTTGGGATCTGCTGGTGGACTGGCCACCCTGGGGCAGCAGCTGCCATGAGCCCCAAAGTGAGGTTCTCCCTTGCTGCCAGTGTTCCTGGATGAAGAACCCTGAGATTCAGGGAGTGGGACCCTGTCATGTGGACACAGAGGGGGAGGGTGGACGTAGCTCAGAGGTGAAGGTGTGGACTGGGAAGAGTAGAGCCTTGGGGCTGCTGCCAACCCCAGTACCAGGTCTTGAAGAGTGAGAGCCCGTGCTGGATTCAATTGTGTCCCCAGAAGATAGGCTGAATTTCTGACCCCCAGATACCCAGGAAGGTGCCCTTGTTTGGAGGGAGGGTCTATGAAGGTGTGATCCATTAACCAACGGTGATCAGTGGAGGAGGGTAGATGCTGGTCCACTGTGGCCAGTGTCCTTGTTAAAGAGGAGGGGAGACCAAGACACAGAGGGGAGGGCAGCACAGTAAAGAGACAGGCAAAGACCAGAAAAAGTCACCTATACATCAGTGCACATTCACGGCCACCAGGGGCGCGGAGTCTCCCACAGAGACCTCTGAGGGGACCACCAAGCCCACCCCCTGGCTCTCCGCATCTGGCCTCCAGGACCTCCTGACCCCTCGGGCCTCCGTGTGGAAGTGCACCATCGTTGGTACTCTCTGCCAGTCCTAGGACGTCAAGACGAGGCAGGATGAAGTCCTTCCCTTCTCTGTCCTCAGCCTCCCCATCTGTGAACTAGGTGATTTGGATGGGTGGCCTTCCCGAGTCTTACTCTGAGATGGAGGACCCCAGGGCGTGGGCACAGTGCAGACCAACGTCTGGAGTGTGGGGGTTCTGATTGCCCCCAGTGCCCAGGAAAGCATGTCGGGGCTCCAGCTCCAGGGTCTGGGCTGAAATGAGGCAGACTATGTTTTTGCTTGTCTTCAGCGCATGTGTGCCGGATGCCGTGTCCCGGGTTCGTCATCATTTCACACCGCGCGAGTGGAGGCTAAGTTCTGCAGGGGGCTGCTGGGTCCAGAAAGCCCAGCTTCTCCACACAGAGACCTAGCCTGGGGCTGATGCATCAGAGCAGCGGTTCTCAACCGGTGGGTCACGACCCCTTTGGGGGTTGAACAACCCTTTCACAGGAGTCCCCCGATTCATAATAGTAGCAAACTGGCGATGATGAAGTAGCAACAAAAGTAATTTTATAGTGGGGGGGGGGGGTCACCACTACAGGAGAAACTGTATGAGAGGGTCTCAGCATTAGGAAGGTTGAGAACCACTGCATAAGCGAAACAGGTGGGGGCGGGGGGTGAAGACAGACCTGACAGAAACCTCTCCCCAGAGAATGCTCCGTCCTTTGTCCATCCGGGTCCAGGGCACACTGAAGAGCTGCCCTCTGCCCACCCACCTGTCCCAGGATGTTGGGTACCTGACCCACAGGCCCTGCACGGACAGTCTCAGCTCCACCGGGACACCCTGCCAGGTGTGCAGTGCTGTGCTAAGCTGCCTGCCAGCCCCAACAGATGGCAGCGCCGAATCACCATCCATCACAGCCTTAAGTGGCCAACTCCCCTCCCCTCCTGGTGCCCCAGACAAATGGCTCCCTTCTTTCCTCCCTCCCTCCCCCAGCCTTCTCTCTACCACCCCAGCCCTGCCAGGTAGCCAGGCAGAGCCATTTACTCAGTGGATCCTGCGTGCAGAATGGGGCTGGTGGGGGGAGGCAGGCAGAGACCCGTGGAGACATCCATCCCTGGAACCAGCAGCACACACTTCACACACATACACACACACACACACACACACACACACACACTGAGAGGGTGTGTGCACACAGCGGTCCAGGCCTCATGTGCATGCCCAGCACCAACCCTCTGCCCAGCAAGCCTCCACCGGTCTCATCCTCGCAAGAATAGACCCTTGCTTCAAGCCAACAGCCAGTCTGCCGCCATCAGCCCTGGCTTTCTCTTTAGGGAGATGGCTGACCAAGCATCCCATCTTCTGGGACAGTGTCCACTTATCTTCAGTTCAGGCCAACAGACAGAATGTGTGTCAGATCCCGGGTCTGAGTGGGGATGATCAGCCAGGAGACCATGTGACAGAGCAGGCAGTAAGATTCAGCTTTGTCCTCGAACAACAGCATCGCCATGCTGCTTGTTGATGCTGGGTGCCATCAAGCCGGCTCCAGCTCACAGTGATCCAGGTAGAATGGAAAGGAGCCTCTCCGGTCCTGCACCATCCACACCCTCTGCTGATACAGGAGTCTTGGCTGGAGCGTCTGAGCCTGCCCCCCTCCAGAAGGGGCCTCCTCTTTTTCACTGTCCTTCTACTTTCCCGAGCATGGGGTGCTTTTTCCGAGGACTAATCTCTCCTCCTGACTAACACGCACGTCCAAAGTAGGTCAATTCCACTCTGGGAACTGAAAAAATTCTCATTAAAAATCCTGAAAGCAGAGGCCCCAACAAATACTTGCACATCCGTTTTCATGGCAGTGTTATTCGGCACAGTCAGAAGGCGGCAACACCCACGTGTCTACCGGCAGATGGATGGACAAACACAACGTGGCTTATCCATATGTCTCAGTTATCTGGGGCTGCTGTAACAGAAATATCTCCAGTGGGCGGCAGGAAAGAATAGACATGTGTTTTCTCACGGTTCTGAAGGCAGAATGTCCAGCCCAGGATCTCAGCCACGTGGTCACTTGCCTTGAGTTCTTTTGCTCACAGAGGACACTCAGAGGACTATCTATGGACTCCTAGATACTCATAGGACTGTCATAGAACTCATAGACACTCATGTGTCTATCTGTGTGTGTTGTGTGCACGTATGCACACACGCACACGCATGTCTGTGTGTCTGCTTCGTTCTTTGTACAACTAATCCGCAATCATCTTGAGAACTCGCCCTACTCAGGTCCGATCTCATAACCCCACCTCACGAAAAGCCTACTCTGAACTGGACCACATCATCAGGCAAAGGGGTTAGGACTCCAACACATGTTTTTTTTTTTCTTTATGTGGGGGGGTGGAGCCAGGGGCCACAATTCAATCCATAGTGTGGAGTTTCACTCAGTCACCTAGATAAATGAAGTTCTCAGAAGAAACGTCACGATACCAATGAAGCCCAACAACATGGGGCTGAGTGAAATAACGCAGATACGAAAGAACACAGGTTGTATGACCCCACTTATCTGCAAGGTCTTGGACAGGTGTTATCATGCAAGGGAGACTGGGTCTCTGTTAAGGGTGCATGAGGCCATTTGAAAAGGGGTGAATGTGAGTCATGTCACGGAATCGTCTTTGTGAAAAGTGTTGAAAAGATAAGAGTTTTCTTATCTATCTATAGCCTAGATCTCCTATCACAATAATAACCTCCATAATAAAAGATACGGTGAGACCATCCTCACATGCCAGAAATGACTGGGTCACTTGCTGTCTCTCTGACAGGCTTTGTCCCCAGGAGAAGGGATGTGCTGAAGGGCTGTGGAAAGAGCTTGAACACGTTACAGGAGCCCAGCCCTCCCACCGACTGGCCCCGGGGCCCTGCGGGGATGATGGAATAATGAAAAGCCTCTGTTTGTTTCCTTTTCTGAACAGAACTGAGGGCGATGTCCGGGGGGGGGGGGGGGGACACTCAGCAGGGCCTCAGAAAGCATACTTGAGACCTGGCATGGATGGGTCCCAGGCCACCGAGAGGCAAAAGGAGGCTGTTGGAACCCCTGGTGTGGGCGGGGCAAGTAGGAGGATTTGTGTGGCCTTGGAGAGGCAGAGGAATGTTTTTACCTGGCTGTTGGGTACGTTCCAATTCACGGTGTCAGAGTAGGAGCACAGAGCAGGGCCTGAAAGTGAAGAACGCTCCAGGCGTCTCTTCCGCAGCACTTCTGGTCAACGGTTGGAAGTGTCATCATTTACACCGTCCAGGCACTCCTCGGCAAAGAGATCAACCCGAACCAGACCAGACCCACCACCATTCAGACCCTTCTGGCCCATGGAGACCCCGTGAGATGGAGCAGAGATGCTCCTTTGGATTTCCAAGGTCGTGAGCGTTTGCAAATGCAGACCTCTTTTGCCCACGCTGCAGCTGGTGGACTCAAACCCCTGGCCTTTCAGTTCCCAGCCCAATGCTTCACCCACTGGGCCACGAGGGCTCCCGGGCACGGGAATAGATGTGTGCAACAGGATGCTTAGACTGAGCTCACGCTAGGATTTCGACTGCTCATATTTGCACGTCCTTGGACTCCGAGTTATCATTCAGTGACTAACTCAGAACAAGGGAAGAGAACTCGTTTACTCAAATGGCATGATCCTGGCTTACTACGCACGATGGGCCAGTCCCAGGACAGACTCTTGGCCAGCAGAAATGTTAACACAATCCTGCCTCTATGTTCAAATGCCAGTGTCTCCGGCCTCAAAGATGGAGGAACTGAATGGACAGAAGTGTTTATGAATGTGAGCTGACTAACTCCTATACATCCATCAAAACCCAATCATCTTCCACTGCCTGGGGATTCCCCAGCCTCGTGGATTCTGCACATGTGCTTTCACTCTGGACTCTCTCTCTCACTGGATTCTGTTCCCATTCCATCTTCTTCCCAGGTAGACTGGGCCTTCCCCTGAGTCAGAGCTCAGGTCAAATTCCTTTCTCATTCATCTCCCCAGAGTTTATGTTCAATATATGCTCATAAAATGAGCAAACGGGTGAGTCCGTTCTTCAATTACAATAGCTATCTATAAGCTCCACAGGACAGTTATATAGCTGTCATAAAAATAAAATAAATTAAAAAGTGACATGGGTGAACCTGAAGAACATTATGCTGAGTGAAGTTAGCCAATCACAAAAGAACAACTACTCTAGCAGACCACTACTCTAAGGATGGACACCCAGACAGGACTTGCAGACCAATGGGAGCAGTCTTTGGGGGTCCCCGGGGAGGGATGGACGGCAAGGGTGAAAAGATGAAGCTATGAACTGGAAGACCCACCAGTGTTGACTTAGGTCAAAAGTAGAGAAATCAGGATAAGGGGGGGTCTAGGGGCTGGTGGGGGAGGGGATAACATACAGGAAGGGATGGATGGGTGGTTTGAAGTGTTGAAGGCAGCATTACGAGAGCTTCGAGGTATTCCCTACACCTCATTCACAATAAGGTCCTTTTAAAGAAATTTTTCTTTTAAGTGGCCATAGTGAGGATGAATTAACAGAGGCGTTGTGAGCAGAGCACTGGAGGAGAGAGTCCCTCTGGGTTCTTTACTGCTGAGAGGCTATGTGTGAAGCAGAGCAGTCAAGAAGATCTGGGAGAAGCCCACCAGAGCCTCCTGTGAACTTCTGGAGGACTGCCAGAGGGAGTGAGGTGAGCCTCTCCACAGCCTGCTCCCCCCACCCCAGTTCCCCTCTAATCCCAGTGACCGCTCCCAACCTGGCCACTCGATTCCAGGCAAAATGCTTATGGCTCACAGGCAGGCAAGCTGGCTTCACTAGGTCAAGCTACGAAACTGACCACTCTCCCAAACAAATAACTTGACATTCAAAATATAACTCGCCCCCCCCCCCTCAACTTAGGTGTTTACTTTGGGAGGGAGGGCCATGTGGTGGTTTCCAGGACAATGCAGTTCATAATCTTTTCACACCTTTCAGAGCAGGTGACAGCTTGCTTCTAAAACCTAATCTGCTCCCAAGCAGGGTTCAGAGCTGCTCTTTAACACATGCACCAATAACACATCACAATAAGGTTAGAGACAGACACTCCCTCGTTCCGCCCCAAGCAAGCAGTTTCTGCAGCCAGCCAGCCAGGAGGAGAGCTGCACCACGCAGGCACCTTGAGCGGGCCTCAGGAGCCAGCAGAGAGGGAGGCCTCCTGTGTAATTTCCTCTTTGGACCCAGTACCACCTCCTTAACACACCCCTCAACGTAATTGCAGGAAGCATTGTTATGCTAATTAGCATTATTCACCGAGTTAGCAGAGCACAGAGTCTAAATTTAGACACAAACCCCTCCCCCAGCCTTGGAGGGAGCTGCCAAGGATAGGATGCCGTTGAGGAAGAGCGAGTCCCAGGGCGAGGACTCTATCCCTGGTGTTGATGGGAGGTGGGGGGTGGGGGGTGGTGGTGGTGAGGGCAGGGAGCAGGGCCTTCTTGTTGGGCCTGCGGGAGTCCCAGAACACAAGGCCTGTGACACGGGAGAAGGGAAATCTCTCCCAAGGGAACACAGGGGCAGAAGAGAAGGGGGTCCGTATGTGTTGCATGCACTTGGTGTGTCAGTTCATGGGCAGGGGTGCCCCAGATGGGCGCTGATGCTGGCAGCGCTGGGGTCCCGTCTGACTCCTTGGCTGACAGGCCAAGGGAGTTACAGGTGTCCGTCTACCTGGCTGGGCCTCGGTGTCTCCCTCTGGCCCGCCTGTCTCCATGTCTGCTTTGCAAAGGCTGCTGTGAGGGTCCTAGAACAGACACACTCTGCACAGATGGACCTGGGAGGGCCAGGATGACGGAGCAGGGAAAGCAAAGAACAGCCACCACAGCCTCTCCACAGCCACCACCTCGCTGAGAGGCGGGGTTCGTCCCACACAGACCTGTCTCGGAAAACCGCCTGCCTGCCGCTGGGGGTCCAGCGGTTACGCACTGGACTGATAACTGCTTGGACACCACCAGCTGCCCCTCGGGAGGAAGACAAGGCTTTCTTTCTACTCCTGGAAAGAGCTACCATCTCAGAACCCAGCAGGCCAGTTCTACCTCGCGCTGTGAGTTAGAATCTACTCAGTGGCAGTGAATTTGGGTCCTTGTTTGGTCCCGGATCCCTGACCGTGCCAGAGAGAACAGCAGCCCAGTCTCACCTATCTTGCCTCGCAGGAGCGAGAAGGGATCCGGCAAACGCAAGGAAAGACCAGTGTGACGGGGCGAGCTGGGCTCCCTAAAAACCTGTGCTATAAATCCTAATCCCCGGGCTGGTGGCTATCGCCCCATTGGTGGATGGTTTTTACTGCAGTTACATCACCTACTGTCAACGTGAGGAAGGGGTGGAGCCTAGCCTGTCAATCAGGTCATAGCCAATGAAGCCTCTCTGTGGGCATGGCCTTCTCCTGAGGTTTCTGGGAACTCCTATCTTCTTCCCCCGAGGCAGGACCCATTCTCTCTGCTTCGCCTGTTGACAAGCCACATGAAGCTGTGCTCATGCAGCCATTGCCTTGTTGCTGAGAGAGCCACATGGAGACCCAAGCCAACGCTGAGATCCCACCACTGGATCCACAAGACTTTCCACCCACTGACCTGTGATCTTCCTTTATTCGGCCTCATTGCATGTGCTGCATGAGGTTGAAGGGGGAATTTATAGACTGACACCAGACATATGGGCTAAATATGGGACTTACAGACTTGATCTGGATGGAGCTGGGATGCTTCTTCAATATACAATTACTCTTTGATATAAAGCCCTCTCTTACACACACATGATTGTCTCTGTATTTGTCTCTCTAGCCTGCCCAGGCTAACACAGTGCTGTTATGTCGCTGTGGCATTATCAGCGGAGGGAATGTCTTGAGCCAGTCTCTTCTGAGCTATAAAAGGAGGAGATGCGGCATGCAGAGAGGGGGGAAGAGAGATGCCACACCGCGTAAAGACTGCTGAGGAAGAGAAGATTCAAAGAGAGACCCAGCCCAACCTTCCTCCAGAGTCAACAGAGTCTGCGCCCCAAGTATGCACCCCGAAGTGGGACTCCTTGCCTCCTCATTGAAAGAGAATACATTTCGGCTCGCTGAAGACATCCACTTGTGGTATTTCTTTCCAGGACTATGAGATACCTAAGACAGTCAGAGTGGATCAGTCTGCTCCTAGCCGTTCCATCCTCCATCACCTCCCAGGTCAGCAGAGGGGTTCCGGCAGGCAGCCTAGACCACTGGGCTCTCAGGCACAAGGCCCTGTCTCCTCTTTCATCAGACCCATTGCCCTTAAGTGGGCTGCAATACCCACTGACCCTCTACGACAGAGTGGAACTGCTTCCCAGGCTCCCCAGGGCTGCACATCTTTACGGGAGGAGGTGGCCTCATCTTTCCCTGCAATAGCGAGTTCCAGCCTCTGATCCTTCTGTTAGCAGCTGAGCACGTAACCGCCGTGCCACTACAGCTTCTTCCCCTGGTCACAAAGAGTCAGCGTAACACGATGGTTAAGAGCGAGGACTCCAAGTCAATCCCCTGGGGTCTGAAGTCCCAGCTCTGTGGGACCCCTGTGGGCTTCCATTCCTTGACTATAAAAGGAGAACAATGGTGCTGAGGCCTCAGACTGTTGAAAGGACTTCGTGAGCCCTTCTCCTTGATATCACAGTGCCTGACCCTTATTCATGCCCATGGAACTCTAGCCTGGAGGTCAATCCTAGCTAGGACCCCCTGCCTTGAGATGCCACCCTGAGTTTGCAGGCCTGGTTCTGAAGGTCGGCTCCTGGATGGGTGGGTCTATGTTTGACACGCAGGGGGACTTCCTTTTCTGAGAACCCGGAAAGCACCTTGGATCTGAAGTTCACTGTCCTGACTCAGAAAGCTCCCATGCCTCTGAAGTGCCCTCCTGCCTGGATTCCTAAGGGATGCTGTGAGAGGAGCAGGGCGTCAGCATCGGCAGATGCTTTGCAGGCTGTAATCTCCCCGCCAGCAGCCTCTGGTTCCCTAACCATTCAGTAGTAAGAGGTGTGAGTTCAAACCTCTGCAGAGCCCCTGCTAGCTGTGTCTCTTCCGGCTGGGGGTGGCTTTGAGCCAGCCTCCACACTCACCTGTTCAAGGTGGAAAAGGAAGCCCCCCTGGGTTCCACAAGTCAGTGCAATGCTGCTGATGGCGCTGGAAAGGGTCCCCCAATGGGAAGGATGATCACAGTCACCTCCGAGGGCAGTCCTGGCCGGGGACTGGCTGGTCCAGCTGCATGGGGATTAACGTGGGAATCTGAATTATGGGACCTTTCCCAGCCCTGGTACCAGGTACTCAATCCCAGGATGCTCTTCTTTGATCCCACGATCACTGTGCTTCCCCAGAGTTCCCTTCGTGACCCCTGTCCTTCCCACACTTCCCTCATCTGCCTCACCCAGACCTTTAGTCTTTTCGCTAAGAACTTGCTCCCCGTCAGGGCTCCCTACCAAGCTCTGCATATCCAACTGCCTCCCAGGGTGTGTGGTTGAGATGCCCTATGGCACTTGCAACTCAACAGGCCCCAAACGGAACTCACCACTTCCTGTCTCCTCGCCTCCTCTCTTCCTCGTTGTCCCCTGTCTTCAGTATATGGCACCAACAGCCCCCCAACCCAGAAGCCTGGAGTCCCTCTGGATCCTTTCCTGCCCGTCACTCAGCCCATTCATCCAATCAACCATCAAGTCCTTCCACATGCACCACCTTCGTATCAAAGCCAGCCCTGGTCCAGGCCTCCACATGTCACCGTTTGGGCTCCATGCTGCTGCCTCATCACTTGCTCTGTCCCCTAGCCAGAATGTTCTGTCTAGACAGCAAGCTGCATCATGTCCTCCTCTAGTCAATCAACCCCCAGGGCCTTCTACTGCCGCGGGTCAGCATCCTAACTCCTCAGTGAGTCCTATAAGGCCTCCATCATCTGATCGCCAGGATCCAAGTTCTGCTCCCTCCTTGAAGTGCAGCAGGGTGTGAGACAGACACAGGTCATCCAGGGACCACACCCAGGATGGCTATGTGGGTTCCCTTACTGAGGTACCCTCGTCTCTGGCTATGAGCTAATCACTGGACATGTGAACCCTCACATGGACTCACTGAGGTGGGTCCGATCACGTAGGAGATAGAAACATGGAATCCCAAAGATGGCCTAGTCCATAGTAACTAGTGATCATGTTACCTGATAGAGCCCAAAGGACTTCGCAGGTGTGTTTCTGGAGCCTGAGATGGGAACACTATCCCAGTGCCTCCATTATGACCACAGAGACCTTCTAAGAGGGAGACAGGAAGGTCAGGGTCAGATAAAAGAGAGGTGTTTATGGGATCAGAGCCCAGTGATGCCCTTGGAAAATGGAGGAAAGACCCACCAGCCGTGGAATGAAGGAGACCTGTGGCCAAGTTTTGCTTCCAGAGGGAATGAAGCACTCCCCACCTTTAATTTCAGCACCGAGAGTCTCACTTTGAACTTCTGACCTACAGAGCGGCAAGATCATAGGCTTGCTTTGGACCACTGAGTTAGCAGCCAGGTGCCGGGGCAGCACCAGGAAATGAATGTCTCCATTTGACAGAGAGGAAAAATGAAACAGGGTTAAAGAGTAAGGGGCCAAACTTGGATTTGAACTCAACCCTTCTATCACCTTAGTCCCAAGTGGAGAGTGCGGGGCAAGAAACAAGTAACTGCCCTTGACCTCGTGCCGGTCCGGTTAGAAATGTTCTCCACGGGGGTCTCCATGGCTGATTCTCAGAAGCAGCTATCCAGATGTTTCTTCTGAGGCTCCTCTTGAACCTGCCACTTCTGGCTGGCAGCTGAGCATATTAACTGTTCGCACCACTCTCCGGGTGAGGAAAGGACCTCGTCGTGGAAGGGAAAATAGAGAAAACGGTGGAATGAGTTCGCTGTCACTAGAAGCATTCAAGGAAAGATTAAGCACTCCGATCCCAGAATCATCTAAAGGAAACATCTCTAGGTATGTATGTCTTGGGTAAGTGGCCAATGGACCAGAAGCAATGGGGCAAACTTCTCAGTAGCAGAGCTCTTTGACACAAAGTGACCATCCTGGGCTGCCCAGAATTACATACCCCAGCTCAAGGAGGAGCGGCTCCGGTTGGACTTGACGAGGACCTTGGGACCCCCTGCAGAGCCCTAGGACTCCATTGGGGGGGGGGGGCGTGTTTGAGGCATTCTGGGGTTCTCCCAGCGCTGTGGTCTCAGGGACCTGAGACCTTCCCCAGAGAGGCACAACAGATGGACACACAGTGTCTCTGGGTCCCTGCAGTGGTCATGGGAGCCAGGAAAGGTTTAAGAGCCTGTCTCAGAAGCTACTAACGATTTTTAGTTACTTAATTCTCCCAGAGCTTTGACAGGTTCCCATAACTTAGAGTTTATTTGCTTTCTCTTGAATGTCACATATAATTCTTGTCGAAATGTTTATTTGCCTAATGCAACTTTTAGTGCCCGGGTAATTTATTCCCCCTATTTGTCAGCCAGGAGGAAGGGAGGTTACTTTTAGCCTCTGAAAAGTAACACAATAACACAGTGTCCTCCACCCCCACCCCACCCTCCGCCCCTGCCCCTTTTCATCTCCATGACTCCATGGGACGCCTTTCCCAAGAAAAGTCAAGTTCACTCCACCCCACCCCGCCCAGTCTTCAAGCTCAGGGCCAGCCAGAAGCAGGCTTCATTTTTCTGTGCAAAGAGCAGCCCGTGAGGGCGAGAACTGTCTCATCATATGCCCTCGGGGAAGGCAAAAATCAATTCCCTGGATGCTGTGTCATTTCCAAATCAATCCAACCCACCAGTTGTGAGGGAATTCCACTCAACCCCCACTAATTGAGCGCCAACTATGTGCCCGGCTCTTGGGAGAGAAGACCAACCCTGTTCTTGCCTCCCAGCAGCTGACAGCCATCCAGCCAGGGAGAGTGATGTAAACCAATAACTGCAATGCAATTCCAGCCCGAATTGAGAAAAGTGGACTTGCCCCTGGGGAGGCGGGCGGCGGAGGTGGCAGCGACGGCGTGGAATGGAGCCACACACTCTCCCAAGGGCAGGGGGAGGCACTGCAGATACAAGGAGCCCTATTACAAGGGAAGGCAGGCTGATACCGTGGGCATGGAGGGGCTTTGGGGAATGAGCTGGAGAGGAGGTGGTCAGGTGACTTTGATGGCACTCCGTAAGCAATGACAGCAATTGGTACTTCTGTGTCAAGAAGAGAACTGTGGTGGCCGTGTAATGGTGATCTGGGGTCACGCCAGAGTCCGGCAGTGAGCTTGGTTGGGGCTTGGGGTCTGAAGACGTAGTTAGTTCCCATGTCTGTAGAGGAATCAGAGGGTTCCTATCGCCATCTCCATGGTGTCATAAAAGGGGACAATGGACTCTCAAAGGTTTGACGTTAAACAAGGGTCCATCTAGCAGGGAAGCAACAAAACCCACATGGAAAAAGCACACCAGCCTGTGTGATCATGAGGTGTCGACAGGGAAAGGCATCAGAAGTTCGAAATCAATCAATCTAATCGATGTGAAGGAATCTGAACAAAACGGAGCCCCCAAGCCCACCTGCAAGATAATCGAACAGTCCCTTACAGAGAGCCCACACGGAAGGGATGATATATGCAAGGTGTGGTATCGCAGTGAAGAAATATATAACTAACCTCTAACTCTGTAATATTCCCTCCCCTTACTGTGATTACCCGTTAATCCCGGTAGACCTCCATATATTCATTTATATCATTAAGAGCATTGGATGCATGAAAGCTGAGATAGATAGCCATTCAGAAACAGTAATGGGAGTAAAGACTCCCAGATCGTACAGGAAGAGATGGATGGTTGGGGGTTAGGGAGGGCCAATAGCAATGATGATGCTATACCCGCTGGGTGTGGTGATGCGCGCCTGTAGCCCCAGCTACTCGGGAGGCTGAGTCTGGAGGATCTCTTGAGTCCAGGAGTTCTGGGCTGCAATGCGCTGTGCCGATCGGGTGTTCACACTATGACCTCCTGGGAGCACCAGGTTGCCTAAGGAGGGGTGAACTGGCACAGGTCGGATGACTGTACAACCTCACGCAAGGGGAATGAATAACAGAACTGCCGTTTCAGTCGAACAGAAACATCGGGCGGGGTAAGATTAGATAAATAATAAAAATATACAATATAATAATAAGGGTTCTGGGGGCAGGGTGGGGGAGGGAGGGGATAAAGGGGAGCTGATATCAAAGAGTCCAAGAGGAAAGAAAATGTTTTTAAACTGATGGTGGCAGTGATTGTAAAATGATGCATGACCTAACGGAATTACGGATTGTTTTAATACCTGTAAGAGCGCCCCATATAATGATTATAAATTCATACATATAAAAGGGGGCAGCAGGCAGGGTAATAAAGGCACACCAGGGGAGGACAGACACCATGCTAAAAGTCAAGGACTTTTGGAACAGCCGGTGACGCCAAGAGCAAACACAGGACAGAGGCTCCAGGGAAAGGTCTGAGTGGACAAGACAGCATGTCCTTGTCAACACCTTGGGTTTGGACTTCTGATCTCCAGAACAGGAGGACAGTCCATTTCTCCTTATAATGGCAAGATGCCCATTCTGTGCTCTGTCATGCTGGTGCCCCGGGAAAGCGGGGCACCCAGCAAAGAGAAGGTAAGCTAACTCACAGCGGTGCCCATGGCAGTGGAGCCTTGACCGTGATGTGATATGGGCATGAGAGACAAGAAGAGACCACAGGTGCCATCTCTGGACAGGAGGCACTGATGAAGGAAGGGCAGATGTGTAGCCATGAGGAGGCCAGGGCAGAGGATCCTGAAGCAGAAGTGAAGATCTGGGAAGGCCCATCTGTGTGCCAGACTGACTGGCCAGAGAGAAGTGTGGGGCCTGAGGAGAGCTGGGGACAGACTCCAGGATCCTTGCGCTGCCCCAGAGGACAGCCTCCTTGGCCCTGTGGGCCTCCCCTCCCCCATCTGCTCACAGCAGTGGAAGCACAATGGGGGGTGGGCAGCAAGGCTAACCCTGGGACGCCCCCTCAGGCTATGGAGTCCTTGCAGAGGAAGGAGAGGGAGTCCTCCTGAGCAAGCCTGCCCCTTTGGGAGCGGGGGTGGTGGTGGAGAAACAGAGGCACACAGAGAGATCAGACTGCAGAAAGGCTCCTGGAGAGGGAGCTGGGAGGGAGATCAAAAGGCCATCTAGAGGTTTCTCCCAGGGACACATGGACGAGCAGGGCATGGGCAGCACCCAGGGGTGGAGCTAGAACTGCCCTCCAAGGGGAGAGCAGGGAATGCCAGCTGCCGGCCAAAGAAGGAGGTGGAAGAGCCTCTCTGGGCTTGTCCGGGGAGTCTGGGAGGGCTGACAGGACAGGAGAGGTGGACTTCTTTTCTCTAATTATTTTGTTGGGGGCTCCTACAACTCTTATCAGAGGTGGGCTTCTTCGCAGGGCACCGGCAAGGAAGAGCGGAGCCTGCATCTCTCAAGGCTCAGGAACGCAGACCCTACTACTGACCTGGGTGACCCAGAGAAATCCGCTCAACTGCTCTGAGCCTCCCCCGTTCTTCATTTGGAAACAGGCAAAAGGGCCACCTTCTTGGGCTGTGAAAAAAGTTACATGAGGCAATTACAGGGAGCGCTGAGCAGAGCATCAGGAGCTCCCTACGCGCTCCCCCAGTGGGTGACTCTTGTCTGTCTCACAATCCTCTTCATTGGAAAGGGGGTTCCCACTCCCAGGGGGGTGTGAGGTCCCCAGCCTCATCCAGAGACCACCTGAGTCTGGCAGAAACTCTTGTTGGATCTAACACCGGGAAGGAACCGTAATATTAATTAGTCATATCAGTTAATAACTTAACCACGGACTAATACCCCAGATTCCAATAGGCACGGGGCCAGGCCAGGCTGCGAGCACCTCCTGGTGGCCACATAAATAGAGTTTAAGCCCCACCCCCAGGCCACCAAGCTCCCTCCAGTCCCCTCAACAAGGGACGCCCCTTTACACAGACCCCTAGACCACATCGGTCCCCCAGACCTCTTCTCCAGCGCAGTCTCCCCCCTGCTCAGCCTGGGAGAAAAGGGCCCCTGCTCTGTGGGAACCTCACCACCAGGTAAGATTTGCTCCTGAACAAATCTACAGGAATCAGCTCAGGTCCTTGGGGACCCACAGATGTCCTGAAGGGGTGACAAGGGAGCCCCTGGGCTGGAAGCCTCCTCCCCACTTCTGGGTCCACAGGCTCCCCTCTCTCTCCTGAACACCTACTAAGAGGCAACCCAGTCCACACAGCAGCCAAGTTTCCACATCGGTGCCAAGGAACAGAAACCCTCCAATAACAAAGAGCCCAAAAGTCATTGCTGATCACATTTACATAATATGATTTTTTTTCAGCAGATTTACCTCCCTAATTATGCTTGTCTCCAGCCAATATTAAAGTGATTTTGCATTCCCCAGGCACGCGCTGTGATGAGTGAGGCAGTCCTAGGGGTGGGCAGGGAGCTGGGCTCAGCCCTCCTGGAGACTGCAGTTTCCCCACAAATGGGGCTCATTCCCAAGTGAAAGGTTAATCAGACACACCCACATGCCTCGTGGGGAAGACATGAGCCACCTGGCATTTGGGTCACCGGGTTTCATAGCTTGCAAAGGACTTCCACGGGCAACATCTCACTTGATCTTCATGATGACGAGGCTGTCACCAACATGTAGGCAGAGGAATGAAGGTTATTTGTCCTGAGATCTTTAGGGCTGAAGCCGGATGCCAAGCCTGAGTTCTAGGTTCCAGAATTATTTAAGGAGAGGGAGTCTTCTGTCCTTAATTGTCCATCTGCCACATACTGAAAGTAAGACATATAATGGCCCAATCGATTCACGTTTCCCTTAACCTACACCTCTGGGTACTCCTCTGTGTGAGTCTGAGTAGACTAGAAAGATAAATCCATAGAAACTCATCTGTGTATAAGAAAGAGGTTTTTATACAAGAGCAGTTGAGTATTGAGAAAACATCCCAGCCCAATCCAGATCAAGTCCATAAATCCGATATTAGCCCATATGTCAGATACCAATACATAAAGTCCTTTCAGATTCATAAACCACATGCAATGATCCTGAGTGCAGGATGATCATAGGCCCATGGGTAGAAAGTCTGTAGATCCAGTAGTGTAAGCATCTCAGTGCCGGCAGGGGTCTTCATGTGGCTTCTCCAACTTTGAGGGCTGCCATCAGTATTTCCATGTGGCTTCTCCTCAGGTATGTCTTGCAGGAAGTCAGCCTTGTCAGTAGAATATCTCCAAGGGAGTGAGCAGAGAGACAAAATGTCCCCCACCTCCAAGAAGGAAATACCAGGAATTGACAGAATTCTCGGGAGAAAGCCATGCCCACACAGAAGCCTCACTGGCTATACAATGAATGTCAGGCTAGACTCCACCCCTTCGCTCATAATTCTCTCAGATTGACATGAGATTTTGCAACTACCACATCCTCTGACTCGCTAACTTCAGACTCGGCCACGTGGCTTGCTCCCCAGTGGGGCAGTGTAGTGAGCATGTCACAAGCAAAAACCTAAAAAGGCCTGCTCCCTGGGGATTGCCTCAGACTGTTCTTGGATTCCTGCAACTATTGTGACAGTAAGCTCAAGCTAACCTTTTAGAGGATGAAGGACTCGGGGTCCAATCGCCCACATCACCCCAACCAGTCACTGACCAGCCTCCACACACAGGTATGAGCTCACATGACTCTATCCAGCTGACACATGAATGTGACTCTGCTGAGATCAGGCCAGATCAGTGGGGATGCCCACTGTAAACTCTGGTCAGGAAAGAATGGGGTTTGTTCATTCGTTGGTGTGTTTAATGCTGCCATGTGTCGGGTTGGTTTGTTATGCAGCAAACACTGACATATCGGTCGATCTCACAGCAGCACCACTGCCAGGGCGTGTCTCCATACCCGTGTACTCTCCAGTTGCTTCGGCTTCTGCTACTCGGACCTGTGATCCATCTGGACCATTCCTCTGCCCAAAGGCCTGGACTCACTCAGAACTGGAGTTCTTTTGTCAATAACATATAAAAGGTGCATTTCTTTACCTTCTATCTCATAAATACATGAACCCTCTTTTCTAGGACACCCCAATTGCCGACTTTGGTCCCTGTAGAGTATGTTTGAGGTAATTTTTCAAGAAACCAGAGCCAGAGCTGGGAAGGCTGGGAGGCAAATCTTGACAGTCCCAGAGGTCAGAGTTCAGCTTTAACAAAGGCCAGGCATGTTGGACTCCAACACTTTTCGGTGGAATAAACGAGGTACCTCTGCTCAGAGTGGGCCTGAAACCCTATCTCCAGGCAGTGCTGGCTCAGCCTCCCTCCCGAGACCACTTCTGACCCTCTTAGGAGGTAACAAACAAGGGCCATGGACTGAGTGCCTAGATCCAAGTCCCAAAGCCTTCTCTTCATGGCTATGTGACCTTGACACGGTTGTATGCCATCTGTCTTACATTTTCCTCCCCTGAGAAATGGGTATAATAACAGTACCTACCTCTCGGGATGTTTCGGGGATTAAATTAATGAATAGATGCAGAAGGGGTAGGACAGTGCCTAGCATAAAGTCAGTGATAGGCAGGTCACTCTCACTACCTTTATGTCTCCTCTTAGATGTGTTTTGGCTGTCTTTGCTCTTTGCTGCTCTCCACCACTCTGAGAGGGCCTGGGGCCTGGGGGAGACGGGGCTCATGCATTTGGCTTCAAGTCCTGACTTTAGTCCTATGGAGGCCCCTTCAGCCTGCTCAGCGAATTCCAGGCTCGGCTCCCCCAAAAAAGGCCAGGCCTTTCCCTGCTTCTCCTTTTCCTGGAACTAAGCCCGGGATGCACTCTCTGTAGGTTTCTTTTGCTGACTCATGCTTCCTAAAATTGTCCAAGAGTCACACCCAAACTGGTTCTACTGCTGGGGTAAGGGCAGGGGTCCTGGGTAAAAGTCCGTGCTTCGTATCCCTTCCTCCGTTCTGTGCTCATCCCCCACGAGAAGGCCACAGAAGTACCGTGGCCATGAGAAATACCGTCAGTAGCTGGACACCCTGGCTCTGGGCACAGATGCTGGCTGTCTCACTTACTAGGTGGGCAGCCTGAGGTGGGCCGTTGCATCTCTAAGTTTGAGATGGGTCATTAATACCTGGCTCAAAAGACTGTTGTGTCTATGAACGAGCGCATCTGTGCGTCCCAGGTAGCCTAGAGCTAACTGCTGTCACACGTGCTGTTGGTGACGGTGTGTGTTGCCATCACATGATTCAGACCCATGGAGATCCCACGTGTGCAAAGTCGGACCTGGTCATAGGGCTTGGATAGCTTTGATCTTTCAGAAACTGGTTGTCAGGTCGTATCCAAGGCAGCTCTGGCTAGTAGCCTAAGGACAAATAGGCTCCACTCTTTCGGTAGCTTATCACCATGGATCTGCATCCCCCATTCACATCATCAGGGAAGGAGATTTCTTCTGGATCACAGTGATTTTCTTCATGTGGCCATATGGGGTCTCCTGGTCTTGCCATCCCCTTGGGGCAGTGAGCCCTCTGCATCCAGCCAATAGACAGGAGAGAGAAGGTAAAGAAGACACACCTTATTTTTAATCACACTAAGCCTGGAAGGAAGATGTACCAGAATAGCCTTCCCTCAAGACCCACTTACAGATCAAACCATAGGCCCCATCTCACCTGGATGTGAGAGGTTAGGGATAGAGTCCCTGGCTGGGAAGCCTCTTCCCAGTGGCACAGCAGGTAGGAAGGCCTAGAATGTGGTGGGCAGGCATTTGTTGTCTCTGCTGCAAGCTCCAGAGTTCTTAGAGAAGTGCCTTGGGCACAGAGGAACACTTCAGGAGTGGCTTTGACAGCTGTTGATGCTACCGCTACTCTTAGTGCTATTTTGTGAATAGCTTTTCTGCAGAGTAGAGATAATAATACCAAGCTTACAGGATTGTGATGGGCTTTAAATAAAGTTGTGGAAACATAAATGGTACAACTTGTCCCTGCTTCTCCCTCCCACCCTTGTCCCTTAGAGCCCCTGAGCACTTCCTAGAAGCAGACACTTCTCGGCTGTCACACAGGGACCTGGTATCTCCTAAAGAGAAGGCCTTCCCCTCTAGATTCCAGGCATGTAGCTGGCATGTCTCCTTCTCCAGCATGTCCAGCCCTCATAAGAACCACTGCGGACAAGTGCCCAGGTCAAGGTGTCCTGATCTTTTTATGGTCAGAACAGAATGTCTTCTGTCTGCTTCACACTGGGGCTCAACAAGGGGCAAACAAAAAGAAAGTAAAAATTATATGGATCAGCTATAGATATGTGTATATATATAAATATAGAGAGATAAGTATAGTTTGTGTGTGTGTGTGTGTATATATATATATACACATATACAAGGAAGCAGATGAACTTTGGACTTCTGCTTTAATCTTGCCTCAGTATAAGAATGGTTTGTTCTCATAATATGGCAATGTATGATACTCACCTTCCCTACACAATCACTGAAGACAAAATAGGTGCACAGGCAAATGTGCTGAAGAAAGCTGATGGTACCCAGCTATTAAAATATATGGCACCTGGGGTCTTAAAGGGTTGCAGTTAAACAAGCGACCATCTAGCAGGAAAGCAACAAAATCCACATGGACAAAGCACACAAGCTGGGTACCATCAGCTTTCTTTACCACAGGAATAGGTATCAGAAGTTCAAAAACAAGCAACCAAATTGATATGAAGGACCATAGTCAAATTGGAGACCCCAAAAACCATCTGGAAGACAATTGGGTAGTTTCTCACAGAAGATCCATGTGAAAGGGATGATATACCCAGGATACAGTCTAACACTGTTGAAACACATAACTATCCACTAGTTCTCTACTATTTCCTCCCTCTACTTTTATGGTCTTAGTTTTACCTCATTAAGCCTGTTAGACCTGTATATGTTCATTTGTATAATTAAGACCATTTGATGCATGAAATCTAAGAAATATAAACCCTTCAGAAATAGTAATGATTAGCTGGGGGTACAGAAAGGGGAGGTGGGTACTGATAGCAATGATGACTATATAGCCCCACTTAAGGGA
>PVJH01015762.1:0-52467 GCA_004026705.1 Nesogale talazaci | reverse complement strand
AAACAGAGCTCAATCCATTAAGAAATCAATCTGTACAGAGCAACAACTCATGGATTTCAGCTTCTACTTTGACTTGCATGTGCATAAACTCACATCAACAACACTTTAAATTCTATGACATTAGATAAATTATTGATATTATCAATGCAATATCTTACACCCCAGAGGGATGATTGACAATGGCTTTCTTTTTTGTTTTGTTTTTTTCCATTTGTCTCTTTTTTCATTTTTGTTTTCTTTTTCTATTGTTGCTCAATTTTGCTTATGTCATAATATGACTGATAAGTAAACCTGAGTTGTATATAACCTGTGGGCAAGCAGGTGGACTCCTGACTCCTGTTTCTAGCCCCATCCAAAAACACTTCATTCTTGTAACATGGCCTTCCTCTCTCCCTGCCTTCATGCAGAGATCACTGAAGATAAGGGAGCCGCACCGCACTGTGGTCAAGAGCAGATGGTGACCAGCTTTCAACTGGAATAGTATCTGGTGTTGTAAAGGCTTTTATTGAAATAAGCAGTCATCTAAGTGAAGTGTCAACTAAGTTCACATCAAAGAAGCACACCAGTCTGTGTGACCCAAAAATGACAACAGAATCCAATAATGATGAAGGGAATGGTAACAAAGTTTAAATTGTAAACACCCGACTTGTAGAAGGCTAAGGACAGTGGAAGCACAAAATTCATCTACAGAGTAACTAGTCAGATTAAGCCTCTGCAAAGTCTCTTCTGACCTCAGATGAGGGGCTGTCTAAAATCTTTACTCTCAGACAAAGATTACTGTAAACGTGCCATGGTGGATCAAATCATGGTATAATATGACACTTTGCCACATGACCTCCCTCTTGTCCTACATGAATTTTCTACTTAACTATTTCTCATTTGCTCCATGACAGAAATTTCTTCTCTCATATTTTCCATACTGTTGGTGTTTTCTTTCTTATTCTTTTTATTTGTATCCTTATATTATTATTTTCCTATTTCTGCTTTGTTGAGCTTTTTTTTGTTGTTTATTATTTGTTAGGTTTCACAGCTTATGAAGCACAGGAGAAATGGGTGCAGAGAGTCAATAAATGATGAACTGGTTTATGAGGAATGGGCATGGGAATTGGGTAGCAAGCAATGAATGTAGGAAGAGAAGGGAGGCCTAAAACTATTGTAATAATGTATATACAACTCTTTTATAAAGTGGCTAAACAATGAATGTGTATGATATGTGTATTTTATATAAAGAAAACAACTAAAAGAAATCGGTGATCATGAATGGTTACCATGGGTGAATTAGAAAGAGTTTTGTATTGAGTTTATGTTATTGGTGGTGGAATAATTTGGAAAAGGACAGTAATGGGATTTTACATTACATTATAATCAACGGTACTGAACTATACATGTAGAAGCTATTGAATTGGGGAATTTTTTTGTCATGTATATTTTTTGAGATAAAAAATAATTGCATTAGTAATGAGTAAAAGGAAGAAGAAAATGTCCTAAAATTGATTGTTCTAATGATTGTACAACTCTTCTGGATGTGATTAAACTATTGAATTGTATGATATATGGAAGAATTGCCAACAGAACTTGTTTAAAATGTTGGATGGCATTATTCCATGATTAATAAATGACATGGTCAGCCAGATACAGAGACAAGGAGCCAATCTTCAATTGTGCTCTATCCAAATTCCCATTATCATGAGTTTTCAAATGTTTGTGAATGAAATTGAAGAAGACGAAAGGAGAGAGCTATCATTTAGAGAACAATGACAAAAATTTCTGAAAGCAGATATGAGAATTTTAAAAGGTTGTATCATCTGCATATTAGAGGTTGGTAACACACACATAAATGGGGCTTTAAAAGTTACTGGAAAACATATTTTTTAAAGATAATATAATTTCACAAAACATTTTGAATTTGTGTATGCATATGCTACCAGTACTCCAATTCAAACATACATGGATTCTAAACAATATAGGTTTAAAGTGTCTCTGTGTATGACTGAAGTCCTCTTCAGTAATAAACCTTTCTTACATCATACCAAGTAAAGTAGAAGGTCTGCAAAAAGGAGGAAGACCATTGACAAGATGGATTGACACAGTAGTTGCAACAATGGAACCAAACATAAAAACAATTGTGAAAGTGGAACAGGACTGGACAGTGTTTCTTCCCTTCTGTTGTCAGAATGGACTCAATAGCAACAACAGCAGCAGTATTATTTGGGTCCAATCAAAACAGTGGCTTCCGGATCGATCTATTTAACCTGGGTCCAATCAAAACAGTGGCTTCCGGATCGATCTATTTAACCTCTTAAATTCAAAGAAGAGAGGTGAGTCAAGAAGCTAAAGAGTGACTACTTAGAGGATTGCAAAGGGCTTATCTTGATAGATTTTCTTGAGAGATGTGAGAGAATCCAGGGGTATTATTAAGAACATATTTTAAGAACACTGAAAGCTGCACTCGTGAGATAAAGGTAGGAAATCGTACATGGTGTGGCAGTCATGTGCTCCTGTCAATTTCATGATTGAGAGTGTAGGGATGGTGTCTAAGCTGCTAATCTGGAGATAGCCAATGAGACCTCTGTGTGGGCATGGCTTTCTCAGAGATTTCTGGGAAATCTCATGATTTCCCTGTCCCCACCTCCCCATGGAGGTGAGAGACTATGGACTCAGTCTCTGGGAGAGACTGCAGCTGACAAGACACAAGGCGGGCTCCCTTTGAGACATCTCAGAGGATAGAGCCAGACCTCTGAAGCCAAAATGTCACAAGGAGATTCCTACCAGGGCTGAGATGCTTAAGAGGTCCCTGTCAGTGCTGAGATGCTTCTACCACCGCTGTTTACACAAAACTCTGCATCCACTGGCCTGTGATTGTCCTGGCACCATTGCATGTGTTTCGTGAGTCTGAAGAGGGCTTATGGACTGGTATCAGACATTTGGGCTAATATTGGACTTATGGACATGGACTGGACTGGGTTGGGATGCTTTCTCAATGTTACGTTCCTCTTGTATATAAACCTCTCTCTTAGCTACATATGCATGTTTAAGATTTTGTTGCTCTAGTCCATCCAGACTAACACACCCAGGATTTTTTTTTCATCAAGATAATGCAACTAATTCTTCAAGAGCAGTAAGACTTCCCTATGAGATTTTCACTGGAAAACCCCACACCATCTACCCTAGAGCCCAGATTGTGTCCCTTCAAATATCCTTCTGTTCTAAAACTTAAGAAATATTTCAAAGAGCACGATTGTAGTCAGTGATGTCAAAACAGAAATTCTTCAGGGAAGGACTAGGTAGATGGAAGGAGGGTATGTCAAGAAATAATATATTCAAATTTTTATGTTTGTTTAAAAATATTTCTATGATTTAAAGCAATGTTTACATATATGTTCTCTATATATACATGTTGCAAGTATAAACATATGTATATATGCTTGCCTTATTTAAATAGTCAAGTTTTAGAGTTATTTATGCTAAGAAGGCTAATCTGAGACAAGGTTCTCCAGTGTAACAAGAAGCTGAATTCTTCTCTGCTAACGAATTTTCTCATTTTACAGTGTACAGAGGGTTGAGCCCCGGGGGTGTAAGTGGTTGAATGCGGGACTGCAGCCCACGGGCTTGGTTCTTCAAATCCAGTGGTGGCTCCCATGACCAGCAGAGGGCAGTGATGCCCCCCCAAAAAAAAAGAGTACACAGAATTATACATATGATTATATATAGATTTATCAACATTTTCAATTAAATTTTCATTTATGAAAAAATTACTACTTGTTTAACACTTGTCATGGTATTTCTAATCACCTCATATGCAGGTACGAGCTGGAGAATAAATAAGAAAGGTTACAGAAGAATTCATACTTTTGAATGATGGCATTGACAGCAAACAATTTTGGCTGATGAAGAACAAAGGGATCTGTCTTGAAAGAAGGAAGCCAGGATGCTCCTCAGAAACAGGGCTGCAGAGACATCAGCATAGGCCCTTGGAATGTGCTGTCAAGACAGGTCAGTTCCTCACAGACGATAGTAGGCTTGGCGCAGGAGGTCAGAAAAAATGCAGAAGACCCCCTGTGTGGTGAACTGACCCGAAGGCAGCAACAAGGGGCGCCATCCAAACAATTGTGAGAATAGCCCAGAAGTGGCATGTGTTTCATTCAGCTGTACGAATCTATTAGGTCATTATTAGCTGGAACTGCCTCAATGGCATATAATATCAATAGTAATAACAACCACTTAATCATTTTAAAAATCACTAAAATATTAGAGCTTTATCACATTTTAGTTTTACCGTTAATTTTAGGAACAATAGAAGTACGCCCAATTTCCATATGTTTTAAGGTTGCTTCCAGTCCAGATACCTAAACAATAAGATACAAGTATATAGGTTATTTACTAAACATTACATTAAAGATAAAATATAATGGTTAATTATTTGTTATAAAATGTCAACATTATCTTTTAGATGATCTGACAGAGGTTTGGGTTTTTTTTTGTCAAATAACTGTTTACAAAAGGAAAACATTAGTATCTTAAAATCAATTTCATGGGAAATTTTAAAGTATCTAATATGAACATGCATCTGACACAATTATTTCATAGCATAGTTTGAATTAAGAATAAGAAATGCATATTTTGGATGTTAATTATTCAAGATGCTACTTTGATAAGTCTCTCCTCTGTGTATGTTGCTTTATAACAACTTAATTCATCATTATATTTATAAAATAAGAAGTAAATCTTATTTGGAAAGTAAAATATGAAGACACAATTGTTGTTCCCAAAACTCATAGCTCATTTTTCCACCCCCAGACACTCCCTGTTTTATTAAACATGCTTTATAATTGAGCACATTTGTTAGTAGTAGCTAACATTTGTCTGCATTTCCTGTACAACAAATTTAAAATTCAATCTTAAGAAAGTGATCTCATTCCTCCCTGTATATGATAATGCCAACATAAAACTCCATCTGTTTAATTATATACAGATACACACTTTCCCCTACTATCACTAACTAAAAACATTTTCTTATTAATAATAAAGAAGAGATGTTAAATTATAACCTATAGGTTAGTGTTCATAAAATGTATAACACATTGAATCTATTTGTGTAGGCCAAGTAGGTTGCAAATTTTTAATTAAATTTCTTATTTTGAATAAATATTATTTTCAGAAAAGTTGTCAGTACCAAGTGTTCCTACCTACCTTCAACTCCATTTATCTATGTTAACATGTGACATCACCATGATATATTCCTCACTAATAATAAACCAGGGTGACACATTATTAACCTAAAATCCCTATTTTGTTCAGATCATAAACCTGTTCCTTAATATCTCTTTTGTTCCAGACCTATCTGAGTTACTTTTTTTGTTTTCACTTAGTTATCATGCCAGCTTAGCCTCCAATAGATAGGGATAGAGAAAATTTCCGTGTTCTCATGAATTTAACAAATGTGAAGGGCATGCCGAGCTTAGGACTAACACCTAGTGGTTCAAGCAGAACTCACTGCCATTCAGTGAATACTGACCCACAGTGGCCCCAAGTTTCTGAACTGCAACTCTTGATAGGAGCAGAAAGACCCATCTTTTGCCTGAGGAGCCACTGGTGGTTTCAAACTGCCAACCTTGTGGTTAGTACCTCAAAACATAACAACTATGTCCCCAGGGATCTACACAGTATAAAAACAAGAAAATTGTACATCAAGGTAGTATCTTTCTACCATACTTTTCAATCTGTACATTAAGAAAATAATCCAAGAAGCAGGATTACTTGAAAAATTGGGTTAGAGGGAGTCTTATTAGCAGCCTGCAATATTCAAATTATACAACCTCAACTATTGAAAGCAAGAAGAATTTTAAGCATTTTCTGATGAAAATCTTCAGTATGGACTGCAACTCAATGCAAAGAAAGCCAAACTCTTCATAACTGAACCAAACGCCAATGTCATGATACAGAAAATATTGAAATTGCTGAAGATTTCATTTTGCTTGGACCCACAGTCAACGCTCACAGAAGCGGCAGTCAAGAAATCAGATAATGCATGGCCTTATGTGGTTCTGGTGCACAAGACCTCTTTAAAGAGTAAGGATATCACTTTGAAGACAGAGTGAGATATACTTGACTAGAGCCATGTTATTTTCAATTGACCTCCATGTGAAAGTTGGATAATGAATAAAGAATATCACAGAAGAATTGGTGATTTAAATGGTGATGTTGACAAAGAATATTAAAAGTGCCATGAACTACCAGAGGAACCAACAAATCCGTCTAGGAAAAGTATAGCCAGAATGCTCATTAAAAGGGAGAAGGGTGAGATTTCATCTCACATACTTTGTAAATGTTGTCAGGAGAGACCAGTACCTGGAAAAGAATAGGATTCAGGGTAAAGAAGAGGCTCAAAGAGTCAGGCTGGCCTAGTGTCTGTAACAATAAAATCAAACATAACAGTTAGGTACAATTAAATAGAGTTTCATTCTGTTTTAAACAGTGTCACTATGAAGAGAAACCAACTCTACCGCAACTAACATCAATAACAGTAGGCTAGACTCTCCAGTGACACTGCGTGCTATGTGTTGGACTGCTACCACAAGGACAGTACTTCAAATCTGTCAGTGGCTCAATGGGAGAGAGAATATTCTATCTGCTCTCATGAAGATTACAGCCTTGGAAATTGTATATAGGATCACTATGTGAAAGAATCACCTCAATGCCAGCAGATTTAGCTTGCTTTTCTTGTTTTTTACAGTAGCATTCTGCAGACTATCTTTCAATTTTATTCGCCTGATATCTTATAGAGAAATTGGATTTATTGTTATTTTTGGAGGACTACCAAGAAATGCCATTATCTTCCCATTTTGTCAGGAGTCCTGGGGAGGGGGGCATGACAACGTTTTCCTATGACAATAGAAGCCTAACCAAACATCTTGAAAAATGAGTTTCTGGGTCTGGGAGCTCAGGACTATCATCCTGGGGTCATCAGATTAGTTTACATGACATATTCACTAATAATATTTTACATTCTACTTGAGTAGCAACCGGGGTCTTTAAAGATGGAATATGGCCATCTATGGTGTGAGTGTGGACTCTCCCTATCCAGAGGAAATAGATGTGAAATGAAAGGAAAATTGAAGAGACAAGGATACAATTAGTCCAATGAATTAATGGACCACTTGAACATCAGTCTCCCTGACCCTGAGACCAGAAGAAGTAGGTGGTGTCACATTGCTACCAACAACTGCTCTAAAAGGGAGCACATGATAAGGTCCTGAACAGAAGGTAGAATAAAACTAAAAATCATTAAAAAGACCAGGTTTACTGATTGAATTGACAATGAGTGAGCCCACAAATCGATGACACTTAGGCACAATTCATGTCTAGAAATGAACTTACCTCCATGGCTCAATTTTCAGTCACAAAACATGTCTATAAATAAAACAATCTCACCCTAGAATAACCAAATAGTTGGGACTCAGTAGGTGGCATTATCCAAAGACAAAGTCTGAAGGGTCAGGAAAGAAGGAATGGAAACAGGAAACACAAGAAATGGGATAAGTGATCTGGCATTGAGTGGATTGGAATGACTGGTTGAGCAAACTATGATGAATGTAAAATTGATTATCTGCTCTGAAAAACAGATGATCTGTTCTGTAAACCACTCAGTTCGCAATAAAAAGTTATACATATATACTTTAAAAAGTAGTACATACTCCCATATGCCTTACCACTGATGGTGGTAACTGTGAACACACAACTAAGATAGTTGTTGCTGGATTTCGGCACTGTCACATTATCTCCTCCACCCACTCCACCCCACCCTACCACCATTACTTGTTTTGAAAGCATTTTCACAATCGAGTCATTAAGTGGGCACCACTTAAACCCCACCACCTAGAGGAAGTCAGTCACATAAAAATATCTAGCTTTTTACACACACACACACACACACATATGTATCTTCTTCCCCATTTATTTATTTAAGCATTTTTCAGTATCACCATAGATATATGAATGCTTTGTTTATACTTTGGGTTATAAGCCAATACTACATTATTTATTTTTTACTGAATTGGCTCTTTGGCAGGGGGAACGGTTTGAGTTAGATTCCTGTAAGGAGGAGGTTGGCTCTAGTTTTTATATATGATGGATAACAGTTTATAAACCACAAAATCTCAACAAACTTGTTAGAAAGCTTGGGCCTCCAATCTCAGCAAGCTGGTCAGAAAGTCTGAGTTCTCTCGGTCCTCCAATCTCAGCAAGCTGGTCAGAAAGTTCTATCTCTTTCAGCATTAGTGGAACTGGCAGGCCAGGGAAGCCTGTGGGAATTCTCCACCTAGCACAAAACCTAAACTACTGGAAAAAATAAGCAAACAGACAAACATTGAACCTATCTTTCATTGTTCCTTCTTGAATTATTTTGTACCTATTTGGGAGACCAGGCCCATGCTACACAATAAACCTTCCCACATTCTAAGTGCACACATGGCATCATGGGTCTCAATACCCAAGCCCAAACTGAGGTGCCGGTCCTTTGTAGACCACTTCAAATTCCTATGTCCCTCAATATGGCATTATGGACTATCTTGCATTATCCTTCCTATTTTGCTTCTTTGAGGTTTTGTTCTAATATGCAAAAAAATATAATTAAAATCCAAGCACAGGAAGCATAAATACAAATAACATTTTGTATTCTAGTAGGTAAGATTTTCACTCTAGAAAACGAAACTAAGTTAAAATAAGTCTCAGTGTTGGAATTATTCCAGAAATACTATTGTGCAAGTTCATCTTACCTACTGAAAAATTGGCCATGATCAAAGCCCTTCAGAAAACAAACAATAATAATAATAACTATTTTAACACAATTATACTAACACACTTTCCAATAAACTATTGCAGATGTTTTATATGTCCCCAATGTTTTTTATGAAATACTATGTCTGCTAATGTCTCCACAACCTTGTTTCAGGTCTAAGGGTGTCATCTATTAACCCAAATTAGTAAAAATAAAGTCAGTAACAAATCTGATCAAATATTGTTATGGGGTGAAATATCAGTATGTTTTTATCTATTATTTCATAGCTGACTCACAATTTTCTTAAAAAAGCAGGTCTTTGTGCCTAAATTAGACACATGAAAAAGCTAAGAAACAACTGCTTCAGTCATTTTTGTAAGGGTGATAGCTTTAGGTGTCAAACCTGTCACTTAATATTTGTTTGACTATAGTGCCTGAGTTTTTCCACTTACTTCAATTTAATGATATCCCATAAAATCGTGTTTGAATTAACCTTTCATCAATAGTAGTTTCATAGTGGTTTAAAATGAATGAAATTTTTTCTTGAATGTTTTAGAGTGAGTTTTTGCGACATGAAAATTGTCACGCATTTTTAACAATCCATATCAGTCACAAAACCAGTATAACTGCCTATGTTATTTGTAACAATAGTTTAAAAGATCATTTTCAGGCAGAGTTGTCTTTTTACCTGCCCCTTTGCTCTGTCTCTTTCCAAGGAGGTCATCATTTTCTCCTTCAATAAGATGTGATGTTTCTCATGTAACACTCTTATAGTTGGCTCATAAGATGCATAATGTAACTTCAACCTATGAAAGACAAAAGGGCAATCTCATCTTCAAGGACAATTGAGTTAAATCAGTGATTTCCATCTAACATCTAAACCTTTTTGGGTTTGTGTTTTGCTTGTATTCTGGCATTGGTATAACAAATGAATTACCAAATAAAAGCCAATACATCAGAAGCAAGAAGTACAAAGAGTATTATTTGGTACATGACCAATGCAATCTGCTACTAAGAAAGTGGGGAGAAGACCACATTCATCTTGATTTAATGAGTTCTTCATTTCTTACTAACAACTGCTGTATTCAAGCTTGTGCTTAGAAGATAACTGCTATTCATTGATTTTTTTTAAGTTGCAGCTCCTTTAACTAATGCAGAAAAATATTTCAAAACAACAAGGGTCACAGACTATGGATAATTAAATAGAAGAGTATCATTCACAACTACAGAATGGCCTGAAAACTAATTTAATTAACTTTATATTTAGGCAACTATAAAATAGTTTAGCTATCTCATAAAAGAAGCAATTAAAGATATAGTATTAACATATATGCTATCAACATATATAAAAGTATTTTACTTGAAAATATTTAATGATATTTTATGTATAATTTATGTAGACTACAGATCTTAAATACTGCAGTTCAAAGACTTTTGTGAAATATATCCACTCGGGGCTGAGGCCTGGTGGCATAGTGGTTGTGCGCAGGACTGCGGCCCACTGGGACGGAGGTTCAATTCCAGCATGGGGCTAGGCCTCCTACTCCCACCACCGGAAAGCAGTGATACCCCCCCCCAAAAAAAAAGAAATATATCCACCCATGTAAACTACATTGTTATCTTAATTTACAAGTTTGCTAATGTCCCAAAATATTCTAAAACTTCAAATATTTGAAATCATTCTCTTTGGAACTAGGTTCTTTTTATTAAATCATTTTTTCCATGCAGCTTATTATACCATTTTATTAGGGTCTCATACATCTCGTATCACAATCCACACATACATCTATTGTGTCAAGCACTTTTGTATATCAGTTTCCCTCATTGTTCTCAAAAGGCTTGCTTTTCTCCTTGAGCCCCTGCTATTCACTCCTCACTTTCCTCCCTCCTCCCCTCTCCCCCATGAACCTTCATACCCTATCCCTTGATTTTTAAAATCTTCTTCTGTTTATATCACCCTTTTATGATACAAGTATCTTCAGATCTTAGGGCTCATTCAGACAGGCCTAGCCATATACAGGTTGTTAATAAACCCTCTTGCAATCTTGAGGCCATGATCTTCTCCAGACAGTGCAGTTTCTCAGAGTAATTAGTATGGTGAATGAAGAGAACAATTACACAATCTTTTCTTGGTTTTAATCTAGGCAGTATCCTCTTGCTCTGTTTAAATGACTGCCTTTTAGTCTAAGTCATGTCCTGGAACTCCCATTCTTCTCAAAGTTATATATATTTTGTTATGTCCAAGTGCCTTTGCATACACAATACAACAAAGGTTAATATCTTTCTGGTATTCTCTGCTTTCAGTCAAGATTTAGGCATGATATCCCTTATTCCGTGTCCCTTTTAGAATCAGGTTTGACACTATGGCAGTTGCCTGGCAATGTACTACTGCAACCATTTTTAATTATCTCCAGTAATATTTAACTGGTAAAAATATTGACCACATTTTTATATAATTCCTATGCTTTATTGGATTATTTTTCTTTGGAATTGGAAAAATTATCAATTTCTTCCACTTTGTTGACTCATTAGGTATTTTTAACATTTCTTGGCATAGTGAGTGCTTCCATTCACACCACACCCTCACCGGTCATTGAAAGTCCTGAAAGCTTTATTCAAAGATTATTAATTTAGTTTGAAGAGGATGCTATTCATGAGTCATACTTTTATCCCGAGAGGGCTTATCTTCTGACACTATATCACAAAACATTCTACTGCTATCTATAATGTTTTCACCAGAAAATGGTTGAGTTGGAGGGGGGATAGATGATCAGAACCTTTTCCTAGTTTGCTATGGGAAGTGTCAATGAAACCTGTCCACCAGGGGTGACCCAGCAGACTTGAAATATTGGTGGCATAGTTTCCAGCATCACAGCAACATGCAGGTCACAAAAGTATGATAAACTGGCAGACTTTGTCGTCTAATATGGTGCCTAATATGGCTATTTAAAAGTATATTAAGTTTTCTTAACTTAAAAAAAATAGTTCCTTGGTTGAACTGGCACATTATAAGGGCTCAATGCAGCCAGTGGCTACTGTATTGTAAAGTGCACATACAGAACACTTTTATCATCATAGGAAATTGAATTGACAGTATTGCCCTAGAACAAACAGCAGAGACTTTTAGTTATGGATTGTAAAGACTTTGTTATTTGGGGAAGGGTATGGAGGAGAGAAGTAAGTGAAACAAATCTAAACAACATTTTCCAAATAATTTCTAAATGTCTCAACATAAATTCAAAGCTATTCATAAAATGCACCCCCCCACATGTGGAATCTCATGTGCACTTTACTCTCTATGTTTACAGATATGCTGGCAAATATGTCCACTGCCAGGAACTCTACTCACCACATTACCTCAATCTATTCTTTCTGACCTATTTTTTAGAATTCAATTTCTCACGCTTCAGTATGGGTGGATGACTGGCATAGCAACACATTCTGCTGCCTTTTGTTGCCCTCCTCTATTAGTCTCTGTTTGATAGAAAGGGCCTAAACTCATTTATCTTTATTTTGTCTTTCAAACACAGTGAATCTAAGGTCTGACACACAGTAGATGGCTACTAAATACTGAATGACCCTGAAATATCTTATGGTAGATGCTACTCAAGAAGTTAATAATAGTAACTTTTCACAAATTACATAATAGCTTAATAAAAGTTTCAACAGATACTGGCTTACCCTTTGATATCGTTAACTAATTTGTTTTTTTCTTGGACCATTCGTTTATGATGCATTCGATGAAAATCACGTTCCTTTTGAGTTTTCAGCAGCTCTTCTCTGGCCTTGCTGAAAATCAAAATAAGTGTTAAAATCTACAGTAGTTCTTTTCTGAAAAAGTGTCTAGACATTAGTTCAAATGAAGTATTGCACAATTCAAAAGACAACCTAAAATGTTCACTCTGATTCTTGTTGAATACTGAAACAATATAGTGTGCATGAGAGTGGGGAATGAGAAAGCCAAAAGCCCAAAGTTTCAAAAATGTTATTCATGCATGTTTCATTTGAATATATGAAAATTAAAGAAATACTGCCAAAATTATGTATAATTCACCTATTTACACAGACCAATTTGTATATACATGTAAAAGAGGGTAACTAAAACAATTAGAACAATATTTAATTCTAAATTTCCCTGAATATATAAATAAAAAGGAATGCATTGAATTATTTCATATTCTAATGACATTAGAATTTCCCAATTATTCTAAATCAAGAAAAATTAGCATCAATTCTAGACAGGCAAAAGGTTACTCCAATAGTATGGATGAAAAATATAACCATCCACAGACTCTACTGCTAGAAACAAGTGGTGACTTAAATGAGGAAGTTCTTCAACATCAACATTGTAATAGAGAAACATTCTTCACTTGGGCATATCTTCCACACACCTTTAGGATAAACCAAGAGAAAAGTTCTCTAAACCCAGATCATCTCTAAAAAACTACGGTGAGCTTTTCAGTCATACCCATAATGTTATTTTTCATATAATAAAGTGAAATCTCATAATTAAAAAATAGTTGTCTAACGAAACTGGTAAAGTGCTGTTGCATTGAAATGTGCCCATTCTGAAAAAGAAGCACTGACATTTCACTTTAACATCACAGTGGAAGCAATCTGCTACTGTGTGTCATATTATTTCAAAACTCAGATGCACACAGTATAATGCACACAAATAGACTTTTGCTTTAGAAGCTATGTACATCAATCACTGCGGAACTGTGTCTGGAAAGCTGCCAAAGAAGTGGGAGAGTGCTAGGTTTTCAGGGTTTTGATGGATCTGATGATGATCATAAGACTTTTTCCTGCAAGATGAAGTTCCTTTGACTTAGGTTGAACTGAAACTGCGCAATTCATCCTTTCTTCTTACTCCCTGCCCTGTTTCTCCTTCTTTATCTTCTTCCTTCATCTATTGAACTATATTCTTTATTTTACTGCCTATTTGTGTATTTCATCAGTATGTAATGAAAGATGTATCCAGTAATTCACAGTGTTCCTGGTCTATTCTCCATAGAATCACTTCTCTGTGGCCTTTACCCTTATTTTCTGGAAGGGATTTTGACAGAGGAAGAAATTGCTTATTAAAATAGTCAGAATGTTTAAAAGAATAAATATCACAATAATTAGATGAACAAATAATTTATTACTTCTGGGATTTTCTTATTTAAAAGTTAAATAAGAATTCCTGCTTCTAATAGGATGCATAAATCTACAAAGAATGTTTACTCTCTCCCCCTAATAAAGTAAAAAGGTTCAAGCAAAGTACAAAATAATAATTTTTCTTAAGCCAATCAGAGAGCTAATGTGCTAAGACAACCAAGTAATCAAAATATAGACACATCACTCCAAGTGGAGGAGAAAGAGCACCAGAAGTCAGGTAAAACTGTAAAGAACTACGTCAGGCAAACTGTGGGTTAGAATGCCAGCCTGAGCTAAATGTGGCTTCTGATAATGGGAACTTCAAATTCATAAGTTCTTTCCCAAAGACCTCCACTAAGTTCCCCGAAGAAATCATGGGGACTGAGCAGGGCACCAAAAAGAATTCCTTGATGCTGCAAACATGACAGATGGTAACATCTGGCTGCTAAGAAGAGACAGTAATTTTGCTAAGAGACAAGAATTTTTTAATGAAACATCCATTTTTAAGGTGTCAGTAAAAAAAGTAGACCACAAGGTAAAAAGTTGGAATAAAGGTAAAAGAAAAACTATCTGTCCCCGATGTGTGGGCAGGTAAACATCTTAGTCCTAACATTCCATCAAAATAACTCAAAGCAGGTTCTCTCCTACTGTGGTAGGACCTACTAAGAACAACTGCATAAATCACAATGTTCAGACACAGCCAACCACTTGTGTGTCAGTTTGTCATACAGTGGTGGTTTGTGCGTTGTGATGTTGGAACATATGTCACTGGTATTTCAAATGCCAGCAGGGTCACCTAACCTGAGCATTTTTCACCAGAGTTTTCAATTTAAGAGCAGACTTAACAAAGACTCTGCCATCTTTTAAAGAAGAAATAGCCACTGAAAACCTTATGTATAACAAGGAAACATTGTCATATACTGAAGAATGGAAGCAGAACTGTCAGAGATCTTGCCAAAGAATGGGCCCCGTGGGTCAGAAGGCAATGGATATATGATTGAAGAGGAGGTGATCTCTCAATGTAAGTCAATCATGGTAACATGAAGAGTCAAGCTGTGGGAGTAAAGTCTTGAGGATCTTCATTTCCTAATGGAGCACAACTCAAAATGAGACAAAACAACTTCTGATATCAACTAATAATTAGAACTTGGAATGTTCAAAGTGTGAAATTGGGAACTGGTCAAAAATAAAAGGGAAATCATAAAGATTGATAGTCGAAGTATTAGTGGGCTGAAATGGACTTGTGTTGACTACTTTGAATCTCAAAATTGTATCATCTACTATGCTGGGAATGACACAGTCAAGAGGAATGGGGTCATATTAATCCTCAAAATAGACATTTCAAAGTCAATGTTGAAGAACAATGCTGTGATAAGATTATATCTAACTGCCTTCAAGTAAACTCCACCACCACAACTATAATTCAAATTTATGCATCAACTACAAAAAGCTAGTGATAAAGAAATGGATGAATTCTACCAACATGTATAGTCTGAAATTGATGAAAAATCCAAATAAGATGGCTTTATAATGATCAAATGGCAAAATATGGAAACAATATGGAAAATATTCCATCTTAAAGACAGAAATTAAACTGGGGATCATATAAAAGAATTTTGTAAGACAATAACTTGCTCACAGAAAATATATTCTTTTAAAAACACAAACAGTGGCTATACACATGGACTTCTCCAGATGAAGCACACAGAAATCAAATCGACTAATTCTGTGGGATGAGATGATGGAGTAGTTCAACATCAGCAGTTAAAACCAGGCGAGGTGCTAACTGGTGAGCAGACCATCAATTATTCATAAGCAATCCATGTTGAAGCTAAAAAAATTAAACACTCACACACACACACACACACACACACACACGAGTACACAAGAGCCAAAACAGGGTCTTGAGGCAATTTTGGACCTGAATTTCAAGATTGTTTCATGAACAGATTTCCCCATTGAATGCCAATGACAAAAGTCCTGAAAGGCTATTGGAGGACAACAAAACCACTAAGAAAATAACAGGGCATCCTTCATGAAGAAAATAACAGACGAGAAAAAAAAGATCAGAGTGGACATCAGAAAATACTACAATTCACTCTTACTCATAGAGTAGCTAAAGCAAATGGAAGAAATGGTGAAGCAAAGAGCATAGAAAACAATTTCAAAGGGCAGCTTGAAAAGACAAAATATTATAATGAAATGTGCAGAGCCCTAGAATTGGAAAGCCCAAATGAAGAACATGCCTAACCTATTTTAAGCTGAGAGAACTCGAGAAAATAATCCAAGCCTTGACTTGCAATCTTTAAGATTCTATGAGATAAATACTGAGTAATACAGGAAGCATCAAAAGAAAAGGGAAGCAATGCTCATATTCGCTATACCAAAAATAACTAGTTGACATTCCAGCTTTTTAGGAGGATTCATCAGAGCAAGAACCAATGGAACTGAAGGAAGATATTCAAGCTGCAGTGAAAGCATTAGCCAAACACAAGGCTTCAGAAATGGAAATGTTTCAACAAGCTGATAAAGGACTAACAGCACTCACTTGCTTATGCTAGAAAATTTGGAAGAAGCTACGTGGCCCAAATGGCTAGAAGAGATTCATATGTGTACCCGTTCCAAAGACAGTGACCAAAAAGAATGCTCAAATGATAGAAGGATATCATTGATATTATAGACAAGTAGAATTTTGTGGGAAATCTTTCAATAACAGTTGTAGTAACATTAACAGAGAGCTGTCAGAAGTTTAAGCTCGTTTCAGAAGAGAACTTGGAATAAGTGATACCATTGCTGATGTCAGATGGACCTTAGCTAAAAGCAGAGAACATTGGAAAGATGATTGCTGTGTTTTATTGATTATGCCAAGGAATTCAATTGTGTGAATCACAGCAAAGTATTCATAGCCTTGGGAAGAATGGGAATCTAGAACACTTCATTGGTTTTATGTGGAAACTGTCTGTGAACAAGAAGCAGCTGTGCGAACAGACAATAAAATGGTTTAAGATCAGGTCACATGATCGGCACAGTGCATACCTCCCCTGATTTGTTAATGAATGCGATGATGGTTCTTAACACCACTGTTAAGTTTACACTGTTAAATAATACCGTATTTTGCTTTATTTTAAAAAATACTTTAAATACTGATAAAAAGATCAGGAAAGGTGTGTGTCATGGTTGTATCCTCACACCATATTTATTTAATCCTTATCCTAAGCACATTATCTAATCATCTGGATTCTATGAAGAAGAAGGTGGCATCAGGATTGGAGGAATGTTTAATGACAACCTGTGATACACAGATGATGCAACCTTGATTCAAGAAAATGGGAAGGACTTGAAGCACTTGTTGATGAATATCAAGTACTGCAGCCCTCAGCAGGGACTTTAGAGGAGACCTGAATCCTCATAACTGAGCTAATCAAAACCATCATAAAAAGAGGGGAAAAGATTGAAGTTGTCAAGGATTTTGTCTTGTTTGGATCCTCAGTCAATGCTTATGGAAGCATCAGTAAGGAGAACAAAACATGTGTTGCATTCTACAAATATGCACTAGTCGTCTTTACAGTATTGAAAAGCAAAAATGTCACTTTGAGGATTAAGGTGTGCTTGAACCAAGTTATGGTATTTTTGATCACCTGATAGGCATGTGAAAGTTGGACATGGCATAAGGAAGACAGAAGAAGAATTCACAAAGGTTTGAATGATGGCCCTGGTGAAGAATATCCAAAGCACCATGGACTGCCAGAACAAACTAATCTGTCTTACAAGAAGTACAGTCAACCATCTAGCTGAGAAGCAACAAAGTTCACAGAGAAGAAGTACACCAGCCTGTGTTGATAGGATCAGGTATCAGGCATTAAAGAACAAAAATATTAGGGGAAGTATGGAGTGGAGACCCAAAGCCCATCTGTAGGACATTCCCTTACAGAAGGGTCATGCATAGGGAGGAGACTAGTCCGTCAGGGGACAGTACAGCACCAATGAAATCTACATCTTTCCTCTAGTTCTTTGATGCTTCCTCCACCACCACCTCATAATCCCAATTCTACCTTATAAATCTGTCTAGACCAGATGTATATGGGTACAGATAATTTCTGGAAACACGGGGAATGCCGGACAGATAAATCCCTCAATAATGAGACTAGTGATACCAGGAAGGTGAGGGAAAGATGGGAGAGAAGTGATCATAATGATCTACATATAACTCCCTCCTTGAGGTACAGACAACAGAAAGGTGGGTGAAGAGAGACATCAGACAGTATAAGACATGAAAAATAATAATTTATAAATTATCAAGGGTTTGTGAGGGAGGGTGGATGGGAAAGGTAGGAGAAAAATGAGGAGCTGATACCAAGGGCTCAAGTAGAAAGCAAGTATTTTGAGAATGATGCTGGCAACAAATGTATAAATTTGCTTGACACAATGGATAGATGTAAGGATTGTGATGAGTCATATGAGCCTTCAATAATATGATTTTTTTTTAAAAAGGAAAGAGTACAGGCAGAATTCCCCTTTGAGGTAAGGATGGTGAGACCTAATCTCATATACTTTGGACATGTTATCAGGAGAGAGCAGCAGTCTAGAGAAAAACTTTGTGCTTGGTAAAGCAGAGGCATATCAAAAAAGAAAAAAAAAGAAGACCCTCAAAAAGATGAATTGACACATTGTCTGAAAAAGCTGGGTTAAGCATAAAAATAACTGTAAGAATGGCACAGGATGAGGATTTGTTTAATTCTGTTGTGCATAGGGTCATTATGGGTCAGAATTAACTCAATAAATAACACCTAGCAGCAACATTGTTATCAGCAGCACCATTATATTACTGTAACAATTTTATAGCATATAAAAGATTACCTATTTTTCTTAGCAATTAAATCTATCTATCCAAAGCAAGAGCTAACGCTAATAAATAGTTAACACTTTCAAGGGCCAAAGCAATCAGACGATGCAATCATTAATAAGATTGTTTATATGTTACAGAAAGAATTCAAATTTTTATGAAAGCCTATTTTGAGTCCACTATGACCATCTTTCTTTCAATAACTTGATGAATTATATAAATGGGTTTATGTTTTATTTATCTAAAATGTAAGCCCACAATAGATTTTTTAAAGTTCTTTGAAAAGTAATGCTGCAAAATTTCTTGAGCAGAACCACAATGTGCAGCACTGCATCAACTCATGATTTTAATATACATTTAAGAGACCTATCGGTGCTCATCCCAGAAAATGAAGCAGAGGAATTGATTGAAGTATTAGACCTTAAAGTTTTTCTGACCATTAAATTGGTTTTCAGGGACTTGCTTTCTGTTTGCACAAATGAAGTCTACTCAGTAAAACAATTTAAATTTATTTCATGCTGATGCTTCTACTAGTATGATGTTTCTGAGGTCCATCTTTATAGTAAAAGGAAAATAAAGCTGAGTAAATAAAAAGTTTAAGATCATTATATAAGCAATAGTATTAAACCAAATAACCATTGTACCAGTCGATTAGTAGGATAACTTTATATTACAAAAAATGTTTTTCCCAGAGGGCTGTGATGCCAAAAAAAAAAAAGTTTTTATTAACATGGGTGGTAATTTATTATCAATAAGGATAAATGATCTGCAATCTATTGAAGTACAGTGAATGTTTACATATTGGGTTTGTAGTGGTATAATTTTTTAAAATATATTGGAATATATTGAAATATATTCAAAAATATATTGAAATATATTTCAAAATATATTGGAAAGTATTTTGTTCACTATTCAAAGAATGAAAGGAGCCCTGATGGGGTAGTGGTTAAGCATTGGACTGCCATCCACATGGTCTGCAGTTCCAAACCACCAGCATCTCTGCAGGACAAAGGCAGGGCTTTCTGGGCCCACCAACAGCCACCCACGGGGAGTCTCTCTGAGTCATCAAGGACTCCACGGCCATGGTATTGAAAAGAAAGAAAAAGAAAAGCAAGATAAACACCTAATGAATTCAATCCAGCTAAAAGAGAATCTAGTATAAATTCTTCCTTTTTTATATAAGCTCACTTAGACATTTAAATATAGATTCTCTTTCAAGACCAATACAATAAGAGGTATTCAGTGAGGCATTTCGTTTAAATTTGAGAAATATACAAAATTTTCCCACATAATTTATGCTAAGTAGATGGTAGAGTGACAATTTAAACTCAATTAGAAAACTAGAATATCAAAATTTTAAATTAGAGTATATACTAAGGTCTGAATATTCTTATCATCTCAGATATGATATGAGTGTGATTTGTCTGTTCAAAAAAGTTTATTTTTAAGTGAATGTCAAAAGTGAAATAATGTCATTCAGTTGTTGAAGCATTTTAAAAGTCAGTACTATTGGTACAGATGAGAACTGGTAACATAGGGGACCCAGGACAGAAGAACAGCCCAGAGTGGAGACACCGGAAGGGTGGAGGGAAGATGGGGTGGAGAAGGGGAGCCGATTAAAAGGATCTACACATAATCTATCTGGAGGACGTACAGTGGGGGAGTGGGCAAGGGGAGTCATCGAGCTATGTAAGATATAACAGAATAATAATAATTTATAAAATATTGAGGAGTTGGGGAGTGCAGTGAGAGGGAAGGTGGTGAAAAGCTGATGTCAAGGGCTTGGGTTCAAAAGCAAATGGTTTGAGGATGATGATGGCAGCAGGCATGTGAAGGTGCTTAGCGCAATATATGTACACATGAACTGTGATAAGCGATGTAAGAGCCCCCAATAAAATGTTTTCTTTTAAAAAGTCAGTATTAAATAGTGACTGTGTAAGCCTGGATAGACTAAGGAAACAAATTAATTGACATATGTGAGAGAGTTTTATATTAAGGGTCACTGTACATTAAGAAAGCTTCCCAACCCAGTCCAGTTCAAGCCCATAAATCCAATAGTAGTCCATATGTCCGTGCAATGATGCTGAATGCAGGACAATCACAGGCCAGTGGGTAGAAAGTATGTGGATCCAAAGCTATTTAAGTATCTCAGTGCTGGCAGGGGGTCTCCATGTGGCTCCTCCAGTTCCCAGGACATGGGTCCATCAGCTAGTGCCATGTGCCTTGTCAGTAGAAGGGCTCCAAGGGAGTGGGGAAAGAGAGAGAGTGTGTCTCCCACCTCCAAGAAGGAAAATCCAGGAGTTTCCAGAATTCTCAGAAGCCCATGCCCACACACAGACTTCACTGGCTACAAACTGATGGACCAGACTCTATCTCTTAACTCTTAATCCTCTCAAGTCTCGTATTGACACCAGATTATGTAACTACTGCACCAAATTTATCAGATAATTTTGTCATTTAGCAGTATGCATTTTCCTATTTACCTGCACCAGAGTAGGAAACCATTGACATATATTTTTCAAAAGTGTGAATTTTAAAGTAATTCTTGATAAGAACATTATATAATTGACATTCTTTTATTTTCTCCTCATGAATAATTTAACCCACTAAAATTAATATGGTAAACTGTTTTGTATAACTAAAATGGAATTAGCCTTCAACCAATTTAAAAATCAATGTTTATTATATTCTTAAACATAAATGAAAAGATTCCACTCCTCTCTGGAAAATTACCTTCTTCATTTAACAAGTAATTACCTACACCCTAAACCAGGAAACCATATGGGCCTCATTATTATTTTTATCTCCATCATGTTTATTTCTGAAAGTCATTGAATTAAATTGACCTTCAGAAAAGCTAAGGACTCTGACCTTTTATAGAATTGAATTTCATAAGTGAAAGCATTCATTATTTCCCATTTTAGTTTTCTGCATGTTTATATTTCCTGGAAAATTCAAAACATTTTAACATTTTAAATGATCCATTTAAATTTTCTACTTAGTAATTCCAGTAAGTATTATTTTCTCCCAAATTCCAGGCTCTCAAAAATCCCTTTATAGCTGGTATTATATTTCCTTAAGTAAAGGAAGGCTTGGTTTGATAGCAAGTTACTTAAATTTTCACGAATTCAAAATGAGGTCTAGCCAAAGGAATGCTGTGAAAGAGGCAAAATGGTCAATTTTGCTCGCCAACCATTCTATGTAAAACAGGATCCTCATCCATGTTTATCTTCCTTATGTTATTTTCCTTCACAGCACTGTAACAATGAGTGAGTATAATAGGCTTTATGCTAAACAGTTAAAATTATTCTCAATTACTACACTCTTTTGGGGGGCGGGGTGGGGGGAAGAGCAACACTGCCTCTGGTGGTCGTGGGCGCTACCCAGTGCCGCTCCTGAGAGCCACCGCTGGATTTGAACCGCCAAGCCCGCGGGTCACAGTCCCGCACTCAACCACTTAGGCCACCGGGGCTCAGCCCTCAATTACTACACTCTTAATTATATATTTATCCCTAATAAGTGACACAGAATTACTTATTTGAATTGATTTAACTACAATGCCTGACCTGATATCACCGTCTGTCCCAAACCAAAGTTTGGGTGGTGGTAGAAATGCAGTTTGACAACTGTACATGTTTTCTTTGCAAAATAACTTCCTCATAGGGAGTTTGTTGACCTGCTAAGTCAATGTGAGGAAGTTATGCAGGACATACTCTATTTCTAAGCCATGTGGATCGACCAATCGATTCTACCAGCTCACATTTTGCCCCTGATTCCGAGGTCCCTCGCTCACTGCCATCGAGTCAATGCAAACTCAGAGCGACTCTCTAGGGCAGGGTAGAACTGCCCCAGTGCGTTCCCGAGTTGGAACTGTTTGTGGCAGTCGAAAGGCCTGTCATGTTGCTGTGGCTAAGCTTGTGGTTTCCAACTGCAGACCTTGCAGGTGATAGCCCAATGGGTAATCACCAGGGTTCCTCCCACCTGCCTCAGGGCTGCGACTACAGGGAGGGCAAAATTCTAACAAAGACAGCCACTGGCTTCCTAGCTCCAGCCACTAATCTATACTTAGCTTCTAACAAAATTTCCTTTTCCCAGGTTTACAAGCTGGCCTGTTGCTTCCGTTTCTTCAGATAATGGAAAGAACCTTGTCTGTCATTCTGTATAAGCAAATTTCTGACTCGTGATTATTCCTGTGTGTGTTTTTTCAGGAGGGGGACATTACTAAATTGGGAAAAGAGTACTTAATATGCACTTGATATGCTATGTGGTGCTCCTGTCAATACCTGCATGAAGTCAGTGGCTATTTTACTGGAGATATCAATGAAGGAGAAGCAAGAGCAGGGCTACATATGTACAGGGCTACATACTGCAGGCGGTGTCACAGAAGCTGAGAGTGAAGCATAATGAAAAACAAGATGCTATTAGAGTTGTCCATGAGATGACACTGATGGTTAGGGACTTGGTTCCTTATAGCAGAACAAAGTGCTGGTCAAGTCTATGCCCTTTTCCAGATCTTTCATCCCTTTCAGCCCATTGTTGAAGGTCTAATGTCAGTGCAACTCATCAAAGGTTTTCGTTATATCCTCTATCAAACATGATGCCATCTACCAGCAATTGGTCTTCCTGGTGCCATGCCCAAAGTAAATAGAAGAAGGTCACACCAGAGGAACTACTTGGTTGGATTCTAACACTGATTTGTTCTTTCTTCTAAGTGCCCATGTCTTCATCAACATCACAATTCAAATGCATCTATTGTTTTGTGTGTGTTTTTCAATCCCATTTTTAAATGAAATTTATAAAGCCCTCACTTGTTTCAGGAGCACCTTGATGACTATCAAAGTGACAACTTCATTTCTGAGGACTTTAAAGATGTGTTCCGCATTAGATTCACTTGTTTGCAATACAATATTTTATTTAATGACTACTGTTTCCAGGGGTAATTCCAGGGGTATTGTTGATCCATGTAAACTAAAATTCACTTCTCTTCATTATTAAGGGGAGGGGAGGGGGACATTACTAAATTGGGAAAAGAGTACCTAATGTCCATGAAGGCCAATTCAATAGAGTAGGCAGGTAGAAGCTAGAATACCTATTAAAGTGCAAGTACATCAGTGTCAGACCAAAAAAAAAGAATGAAGCATTAGTTGAGATTTTTTTCTGTAACTACAGTATGAAAAGGTATAAAATGATAGTAATAAAGAAAATAAGACCAAAGAAATAGATTAGCTGATGAAACTACAATAGTTATTTATAGAAGTCCTTGTAAATGTAAATCTTTAGATATGCTACCTACCGATTAAAGCAAAGTTTATAAAATATTTTCCAAACTGTGGAGGATATAATTCTTCTAGTAATAATCTTCTAGTCTTCATTCAGCAATCAGTTCTCTGCTAACTTAAGACCAAATCCTAAATCTCTTCATTTAAAAAAGGACTTAGTCCACAATCCAAGTTATATTCCTTATTAAATGAGAATATCAAACAAGCATCGAGAATGCAACATAATTTTACCTTATATGTAGCAATAACTTTTAAACTATTATTCTTTTTATCCCTTAGAGCATATATAAAGAAATGTTCCTAAGAGCTACTCCCCAGTCTATTTATATTAGAAAAAAATTGCATCTGAAGTACATTTGTTGAAACCCTCTGTTTTAAATTGGTGATGCTGACAAGGCAGAAAAATGATAATACCTTGCTTTAGTTATCGATATTCAGATATTTTAGAATATTCCTGCTTCATTTATTCACCCATGCTTCATCACTGCTGAACTTCAAAATATTAAATATGTAATAATTACCAAAAATCAAGGGCGAGAACCTTTAGAGATACTGATATGAATATATTGAGATAGCTGGTAACTTCAAAGCACTTTGCAATTTTTACAATTATCTAATATATTCTCATTTAATTATCACATCAGTCCCCAGGAGTTAATAACAACATGTACAATTACACCTTGATCTACAATAAAAAAGCTGAGTTAGTACATAGGAGAATAATGGAAGATGGGCATTTGAACTTGAAATTTCATTGTTATTTTTTTTTCAGCAACTCTCCCCCAAATACATGTTAATTATATAGTTGCATAATTCATCTGATTTTTCTCTATATAGCATTCAATACTACAAGTATATTCCAGGGCAATGCATGACCTGTCTGTAAGATTACTTTTTGCATATTAAAAGTCACAGTGGCATAATGGTTTATGAGTTGGGCTGCTCATTGCAAGCTCAACCGTTCAAAACCAGCAGGTGCTCTGTGGGAGACGATGAGGATTTCTGGCCCCATAAAGATTCACAGCCTCAGAAACTCACTGGGTCAGTTCTACTCTGTCCTTTTGGGTTGTTCTGAGTAGGAATTAACTCCGTAAGATGTTTTCTTCAATTATTATGATAAAATTATTTAACATCATCACTTAAACAATAACCTAATCTAAAGAAATTGAAAACATTTTGCCAAATAATAAAGGGAATCTCACATTTATCACTAATTTCTGTTAGAAAATTATCTTCACAAGTGAAATTGAAACTCTAGTTCAGGCAGGCAATGGAATTTAGGGAAAACCTGTATATAGCAAGGCAAAATATCATGATGCCTTGATAAGAGCAAGACAGATGAATCTCTGGATATTTGCCCCAAAAAAACCTCACTCTGCATTTTCTGAGCAGGTATACAACAGAAGAAGGCTTCAGGGGCATACTTACCGAGAGATAATGTACAAAAATGAATTCAACAAATTAATAAGGGGTACAAGAGTCCTGGTGGCTTAGTATGTTAAACATTGGGGGCTACCCTCAAGGTCTGTGGTTCAAATTCATCAGCCGGTCTGTGGGGGAAATATGAGACTGTCTCCTCCACTAAGCCCTGTGGATCATTTTAGGCCAAACAATAGACAAATTCACAAGGTGAACACAGGGCTATTGAAGAGTGCACACCTTAATGTAATGAACCATCTAAAGTCAAATGGAAGCTTCTATCCAAGGCCAAAAGTTCAGGAGGGTTAGAGAGCAAAAGGAATGAAAACATAGCGATAAGTGAGATAAAAAAGAATACATTGAGGTGATTTCCAGGGTGAGTTGAAGCACAATGTGTATGAGCTGTTTAATGTAAAACTGATTGCTGTGTAAACCCTTCACCGAGTTTATAATAAAAGTTCTGTTTTGTTTTTTAAGTCAACAGTCTCAAACATTTTAAAGACCAGTTCTATTCTTTTCTCTGTAGTCCCTGTAAGTAGGAAGCAACTTGCTGTCAGTAGGGTTTTGGATGTAAGGCCAAGCATCTTGTCTTCAGATTTATGAAGTCACGCAGATTAAATCAAATGACATATTTCTCTTCCTGTTTGTAAGCAAGTATATCAAATGAGATAAGATTTGAAAGCTACCCATAAGCCACTGAAACTAAAACTAAAATCAGATATCTTAGAAAATACAAATAAGAGACAGCTTGCCTTTGAGTATATCTGTTTTAAACAGGGTTTCTTTTTAACCTTATATTAATTTGTATGGATAATAGTTTATATACTGTTGATTATAGCTATTAAATAATATTCAATAAAGATCTACTAGTCATCAATGAATAGTTAATGTGACTGGGGCAAAACTCCTTGCAGAAGAGAATATATCTATTCAAAAGAAAATTAGCAAACTTAAGCAATAATTCAGGGGAAATCAGGAGCTGAAACAGTATGCCAGGCAGCACTCCGAAAACTCTGCTGTGTCAAATTTCCAGCATATCCATTAGGGGTCTGTACAAAATCACCGTGAGCAGCAGGGCAAACAGTACAAACCACTTCTGAGAAATGGAACAAAAATAGAAAAACAATGGTCCTAAAAACATATCGCTCTTACAGATCATCATGTATGCCTATGTGCAATGTAAATTTTTTTGAATAATTGGGGGCTCTTTCAGTTCTTATAACATTCAATACACCCTGTGTATCAAGCACATTTGCACACATATTGTCATCTTCATTTCCAAATATTTTCTACTTAAGCTCTTGATATAAGCTTCTCTTTCCCCCTCTTTTAATCGTACACCATAGATAATATGAAATGTATATTCTGCAGAGAAACTTTTCTACATGTGCATATAATAACTGAATCATACAAAGTATATTTTATTTAGAGCCACCTCTTAAACGTAGGAATTATTTTAGAACACACATAAATATTTATTAGGCCTTTAAGTGTTTCCTGCATTGTACAATCAAAACTATTTTTTCTATGCAAACAACTTTTCTAGAAACATTTAAAAATATTATATCTCTAATAAGGTTAATATAGAAAGCTCTTCTAAGAGATGTCTAGTAAAAATAAGTGAGTACATGAAGCATGAACTGCCTGAGCTCCATAAGGAAGGAGTGATTTTTCCAAATAGACCTCAGTATCTGAGAAGTCTAGCTACTGTCACATTGTTGTCTTATGTAGAAAAACACTGGCTGTTTATCTAAAAGTATTTGCTGAAAATTGCATACCTTCCATCAATCTTTTTAAGAAGAGAAGAAAAATGCAGAGAGATTTAGTTTCAAACTGCTAGGTTTCTCATCTATGCTAAATGCGTGCGAGGAAATTACAGAACAAAATTTCCAATGGGGAATTTCAAAATCATGAAGTTCCTCTACTAGGAATAAACTAGCTCCTTTCCTCTCTGCTATCTGTAGAGTTTATTATTATTACAGATATTAGCTTATCTTCACAGGGGAACATTTCACAATTCACAAGCAGATTATCAGAATTCATAAGGAAGGAAATATTGTATCACAAATTCCCATTTCCTTCACAACTCGCTGCATTCTACGCTTATCAGCGAATGAGTTTTGCTCATGCTGGTCATCATTTCAGTTAATCTGTTGATAAAAGTCTTTCACAAACTTTCTGACCAGAACTTAAATATAATCCATTATTCCAGAATTCATGCTCTAGTACATTCAACAGCATTCCCACATGATCTTCAATTATAATTTTTACTAAGTCAAAGTAACATATATATTTTCATGGTCATTAAATGATAACATACTCAGCTGCTTGTTTGTAGTGCCTCAATTCTTTCTTCAAATTTTTGTTCTCAGTTTCTAAAAACATATTCTGGATGTAGACATCTGGAACATTCTCAGAATGTTTATCTTCAACTGCTCCCTTCTGCATTAATTCATACCTATGATAAAGTCAAACAAGAAGACTTTTGTGTCTTACAACATGACATCTGAATAGAAGTCAATTTAGCCATTGAAGAACAGCAATAGGTTTACTGCTAAAGGAAGAAATAGCTGTGTAGTACTCATGAGAGCTGGTAATGCATAATACACGGAAGTCAGTAATACAAAACTGCACACACAGCATATACATACATAAGGAGCTTTTTAAAGAGGTGTGCTAAGTTTTATAGTTTTATAAAATAATCACCCCCATAAAGTTGTAACTTCACTGCCCACATATAAGTAATCTTTCATGATGTCACATTTTATTGGCTGCAAGAAGGAATATTAATCTGCTTTACAAATTAAAGAAATGTACTCTCAAATTACTATCTCTTCTATAATTAATAAAAGTTAAATTAGTGGTCAAATATCATAAATAGCTGCCCTTTTACCTTTGGAGGCACTTTTATTACCAACCTACCTTCAATGGATTGTAAGAACAAGTCAAACTAGAGGGAAAAAAATGACTGTGTAAGAAACCAAAAATAGAAAGAGAAAAATAATCTATGTTCAAAACATATGAAGAATGTGAAGAAAATGTAGAGTAAGAGAGTATAAACTGCAAGCAAAGGGAAAGACAGGGAAGAAGAATGTACTTTGAGGGTGAATAAATCCTAGCCATGTTAGCAGCCAGAAATAAGTCAGTGGAGGGAAGAAGATGGATGACATAAGCTCACATAAAGGTATTATCCGAGAGCAGAGATGCCCTTGTGGGGGTGGGTGCCCGGGAAAGTTGCAGACGAGAGCTTCTTTATTTAAAAAATATTTTGTAGAACCCTAGATCATGCATAAATAAACCTGGTGGCACAACAGTCAAGCAGTCAACTGGTAGCCTAAAGATGAGTGGTTCAAACCCACCAACAGCTAGCTCCTGGAGGGAGCTTATTTCCAGAAGGACGTGCAGCCCTGGAAACCATGTGGAGCAGGCCCCTGTGAGCCAGGATCAGCAGGAGAACAATGGGGTTGTTTCTACTAAAGCTATTCAAGATTATGCAAAATTATGGGCAAAGACTTTCTTCTTTAGGGGCAGAGGAAATTTTGTTTCCTTTAAGAAAATGTGTCCTACCTAAATAAAATTCTTACATGTGACCTAGACACCATGGTACCTTGCATACAGTTTTATTTTAGGTTTTCTATATTATAATCCCTTTCTATGACTACCAAACATCCTGAAAGTTTTTTTTTTAAGGTGAGAGCCTGGTGTCAGCAATCTCTGTAGGGTAAAGCAAGAAGGACCTGTACTTGTAGTATGAGAGGTAGCACTAAGGAAAAGAGACTTGGTTTGGTAAAAGGGAGACTCCACAGGAACAGAATGGGGATATGGGAGGAAGAAAACAACAACCAAGACTGTTTATGGGAAACAAATGGACTTACTGCAATGAGGTAGAATGAACTTTAGACAAAAGGGTGCTCTTATGGACTGGAATAATTTAGAAAAAATGGCATCAGGTAAAGAAATCAACATTAAGTCAGAGAGAGAAAAATTACTGTACTGGGAGGCAACAGACCTCCTTCCTAGCTATGGCTCTGTCCAAGTAAACTGACCAACATTATGTAGCTGGGTTGATCATTTCTAAGGTTACCTCAAACTGTAATTTTCTAAGATATAATGTAGGCCCTGGTTACACAAATGACTGCTGACTAACACGTTGGTGGTTCAGGACTAGCCAACAGCTCCATGGAAGGATGACTTGGCACTGGGCTTCTTCAAGATTTAAGCCAAGTGAAAATTCTGTTGGGTAGTACTATCTGTCACAAAGGCTTAGAACTGAACAACACCAATCACAGTTCCTTATACTAAAACCTTTGCTCCTGGAGGAAAATTTCTAAAGTACATATTTGTTTATATCACTCATTCACTTAAAACCCTCTAAACTGTTCAAATTAATAGATAGGTTTAAAATTCACAAAATGCTAAAAGACTATTAGACATAATTGTTTTTCCTCTCCTAAAGGATATGCTGCATTTTCTTTTTTCAAACTCACAAAAAGATACCTTATACAGTAGAACCCCAGACCTCAATTAATCTGTTCTAGAAGAAGCATAGAGATGGGATGCAGTCAAGTTCTGAATCAATTTTCCCATTCATAAGGAATAACTGGTATGCTATTCTCAGTATTGGTCCTGAGAGGTTTATCTGTCATGGATTCCCTGTTTCCAGCTCTTATTTGTGTACCTGTGTACATGCTGTGGTCTAGCCAGATTTGTAAAATAGAATTAGGGTCATAAGAGTGATGGGGAGGAAGCATGAAAGAACCAGAGCAAAGTTGTACGTTTCATCGATACTATACTGCACCCTGACTGGCTCATCTCTTCCTTGTGACCCCTCTGTAAGGAGATGTCCAATTGCATACACATGGGCTTTGGGTCTCTACTCTAGACTTCCCCTCATTCACAAGATAGGATTTTTTGTTCTTGGTCTTTGATGCCTCATACCTGAGCCTATCAGATTTCAATGTTTTGCTTGAGCTCAGACGCCAAATTTTGTCATTTTTCATCGAAATCTGAATGTCAAGTACTGCTATGGCCAAGTACTGCATAATCCCTAAATTCAAGCCCCACCAAGTTGCTACCATCACCACCACTCTCTTAGACATTCCTTTAAATGAAACAATCCAGCATATTATTACCACTTCCCTAATTAACAAATAAGCAACAAAAACCAAACTCACCGACATTGAGTCGATGCTGACTCAACAGTTCCAAGACTGTTTCTGTTTATGGAAGTAGGAAGCCCCGTCTTTCACCCATGGAGTGGCTGGTGGTTTTGAACTCCTAATCTTGCAGATCACAGCCCAACGCTTAATGGCTACACCACCAAGGTTTCCCTCCCTCATTAGTGCTGGTTATATTAATGAATACATAAAGTTTATAATGCTTGAACATTTACTTATTTGGGATCATCTGTTATTAATGATATATATAAATATATTTAAGCAAATTGTGTGACAATATATTTTTCAAAATATACTTAAAGTTAAATGTATATATATACACACACATTTAAAGTACATCATTGTATTTCCTTTTTTATAATCCCTTCTTTAATTTTGCTTCTAAGAAAATTATTATATATAAAGAATATTTCTAAACTGACATAAAAGTTACTAGGTGTCATGAAATCAATTTTAAAATCATAGTCACCCAAGAAACAGAGTAGAAAAAGTGCACCATAGGATTTTATAGACTATTATCTTTACAAGATCAAACCATAGGGTCTTACTTCAGAACAACAGGATAAGTTCAAACTACTGGACCACTTAATTATAACATGGAATAACCCACGGTGTCAAAATTTTAGTAATACACAGAACAATTTCCTACCACATACACCATTACGTATCATAGCAGCTGAAAAATTTTGATGTAGAGGACCAGAGAGTAAATATTTTAGAAAATATTATTCAACAGAAAAGGAAAAAGCTTGTGGGCTACCAAGCTTCTATCTCAGCTAATTAACTTTGTCAATCAAATCCACATCACCTAAAAGAAAACTCAAGACTCTGTTCCCCAAAAAGTGCTTACAAAAATGGCAAACCAGATATGGCTCAAGGATTTTCATTTCCAAAGGTTATAATTTAATGCATTTGCTATTTAAAATATATAAAAGAAACAAATCAAATTTTACTACCTAGGTTTTTCTATAAACTGATAATAGAGAAAAATTCATTTGTCTGTGTCATAAGATTAAGTGAATTCACAATGACATTTTCTAAGTATTTTTTCAGTAATAGAAACATTTTAGTATTTAATACTTCTAGAGTCCTATACAGAGTCTATAAAAGTTATTACCACAATTTTTAAAGGTTTCATATGAAATAGAATATTGAGCAATCTCATTACAAATTAGCAGCAAAGAAATTGGATGACATTATTTGAACTATAATATTACTAGGCCCATTTAATAAATGGGTTATTTAAATAAATTTAACCTTATGATTATATTATTCTAAATTATATGTTTGCTTAAAGATCCCACAAATCTGATAATGCTATATTTTTGCTAAAATTTCATTTCATTGATTCAGATTGATTATTAAACCTAACAATTACATGATGGTTCAGATTATATAGGGTCCAGAATTTTCTAAGAGAATCATTGCACTATATGAATTATCCAGATATCTAAGTACTCTGTGTCCTAACACTAGGACATCAAGCATATTAGATACACACTGGTTCAGTCACAGCTGACCGAGGGAGAGAGGACACATTACAAAGCAGCCAGATCTCTGGCTAATGGGATTCAGATCAGGCAATAGGCAGTGGTATCATACTTAAAGATGGCATACAAAAACATCATTGTGAATGTGTATCTGTCACCATCATTGAAGTGCATTGCTACTAGTATACTTAGACAAAAAACCCATATGCAAGAAATCTGGTTGCTGTGCAATACATCTGTTCAGTTGGCAATGATGGAACTGTTTTGAACAAAGTCAAACCCCTGCCTAAAACACACTCTTAAAATAAAAAAGGGGATACCAGATTTATCTTTCATTTCATTAGTATTGTAAATTCATCATTTATCTACTATTATAAAAATGTATTTTCCAGCTCATTTATAATTATTTCTTAGTTATATATAAATGTACAACTTTCAGATATGATAAGAAAAATATTTTTCCAACCACTGACCTTGCTCAATTTCATAGGCTGCATTAAATATAACTGCTTCTGCCCATTAAATTTATCAAATTATTAGATGTACAATTTAAAATAATGAAAATGTATTTACTTTATATGGAGGGGCTCGGTAGATGAGAACGAAAGAGAGCTAAATTTTAAAATTGTTTCAAATGGAATTAACAGAAACTAAAAATCACTTCTTTGTAAAACTAAGCATTTTATTAATCCTTCTACCTATAATGTACAATATTTTTACATATTATAGTAGCATATAACATATAAAACTTACATTTTCATAGTGAATCATAAAATAATGTTTATAAAGAATTTTAAGGATCTGAGAATGTGCCTAGATGATATTATTGCTCTAGCAGAGGATCAACCTTATATTTTAGTGCCCAGTCATTTAGTAATATCTTTGAAAATGTTACTATGAGAACAAGCCTGGTGATACATCTGATGTAGCAAAGGAATAAAAATAGCATGCCGACTGATTTTCCTAACAAAGTTATTTAAATGTTCAAATTACAAGAAAATCTTGAATTTGGGTGATTTTTAAAAGTACCTTTATACTTCTAAATAAAAGAATATACATAAAAATCTTAATAAAGACAAGTTATTGCTCTGGAAGTAAAACAAGCAAAGCAATATTGTTAGTAAATGTCTAATGCAAGAAACAATACTCTGAATTATGCAGAAGATATCAAAGTATTTCCCATCTTTCTGCTGCACGTACTAAATTTCTTTTTTAAAAATCATGCAAAATTGAATATTTGAAATAACTACTTAAGAAATAATTATTTATAAATATATTCTATGTGTGAAAGGTGGAGCAAGGGACATATTATATGTGTGGCTGTAATTTTATGTTGTTTGAAGCATAGGGATCAGAAAATTTTCAAAGTGCTTCATAATGGAATCACTTCAAAGTCTTTCCAGATACCTAGATTGTGCATATTAGTGTCAACATTTCTATAAAAATACCATTTATCCACAAAATTATTTACCATTCTGTTTGAAAGCAGTCAAGTGTTCGACTCATTCCCATTTTAATCAGGAAATTGCAGACAAAGTCTTCTATTACTTCCGGTTCTGTCTGCTTCAGTGGAAAAACTTCTTTCTGATCCTGAAATTTAAATCTGCAATTATTTCATTATAATGTATGAGATAACTTGAGTCATTCATTATTCAAAAAAAAAAAAGTTTGTTGAGTGCTACCTGGCAGGGTCTATGATAACTACCGGGGATAAAGCCAAAAAGAAACCAAACTTTTCCTGACAAAACTTATCATCAAGTGGATGAAGACAGGAAAGAAAGAAAGAAAGAAAACATGTGTATTATGGCAGACAGTACTAAGTGTATGAGTGAAAGTAACACCGAGGATGAAAGACCAGTGTGCAGAGCTGGGTTTCAATATGCACAAGGTGGTGAAAGAAGACCTTGCAGATAAAGTAATAGATGTGCACAAATCTACATGAAGAAATAGTTTGAGTCATGTTCGTTATTTGCATCAAATGCTGCACATTTCCTGAGCTAAGGATATGACCCATTCAATATCATGTAACAAATCAAAAACAAAACCAAGTGTGAGCCTTTTCATTTTTTTTAATTATTACCTTTATATGAAAAACTACAAAAGGTTTGGCATTTATTTTTATAACAATTTTAAAACACTATAGAAAAATATTGTATAATAGAGACACCTTATAATCCAAATTAGTGGAAAAGTAAAAAGGTGTTTCTGTAAACGAAGTGTGCTGGAATGCAGTTTCCATGTCCACCTATTTACATATTGTCTAAGGTTGTTTTTGCATTACATGGCAGAGTTGAGAAACTTTTTTTAAAGATCATTTTATTGGGGGATCATTTAACTCTTGTTACAACCCATACATCAATTGTAGGAGACATATTAGTATATATATTGCCTTTGTCCTTTTCTAGACACTTACTTTCTATTGAGCCCTTGGAACCAGGTGCTCTTTTTGCCCTCCCCCTACCCAACCTACCCTCATGGCCCCTTGATAGATTATAGATTATTTTCCTATCTCACACTGACCTCTGCCTCCCTCCCCATCTGGTTTCTGTTGTTCTTCCACCTGTAGAAGGGTGTGTTTTTATGTGTTATTCACGGCAATTGGTAACCCCTTCCTCTGTACCTCTCCCCACCTTCACCCTACCATTTTGGTATCATTATTCTCATTCTTGTTCCTGGGTTCCGTGTGTCCTGAGCTTTATCTCTTGCCTATATTGAAGTACATGCTCTGTTCCAGTCCAGAGTGAGAGGCAGCACTAGGGTCATGATAGTGGAGGGTGAGGAAGCCTCAAAGAAACCGAGGTATATTTCATGATCCATCTGTGCTCTGCTGCACTGAATAACTTATCCTGTATCACAGTGGAGAGATTGCCTATTGTCTACAGATGGGTTATGGGTCTCCACTTCAAGCTCCCTCGTTCTCATCAAAGAGTTTGATTGTTTGCTGTTGTCAATTTTCTGATGCCTGCTACCTGGTCCTGATGACACACCATGATCACACAGGTTGGTGTGCTACTTATATGTGGATTTGTTGCTTCACTGTTGGATGGCCTCTTGTTTAACTTCAAGCCTTTAAGACCCCAGATGCTGTGCCTTAAGTACATACCTCTGTTTAAACCTCTATCTATAGCTGTGCTTCTTGGAGGCTCCTTTTGTTTTCTTTTGCCACCTCCTGTCCCACCATCACATTTCCTCTTTTAGTACTTTCTCTGGGTTAAATTTCTGTTGCTCTAATACCCACAGGATCTCTACAATCTCCTAGCTATGTTTTAGTTCCCTAGTTGTTCCCCTGTCCATGGCCTTGTTTGCTCATCACCTCCTTCTCCCCACCACCGGCCAAGACCTTGTAGGGCTATTAGTCATGTTGCTTTCTCCCTAAACTTGCTTCCCGTGTCTGTCTTATATAAGTAGGGAAACCAGCAATGTCCTACTCACAAAAACAAGAAAACAAGAGGTTGAAAAGGAGAGAGGAAAAGAAAACATATACAATTCTAAGTCTGTCAGCTAGCTTTTATGAATCTCTCCCCACTGGTCGTAGGGGAGTTCCGGGGGCTGCCCCACCAAGCCAAAAATCTATTTGGGGAACTCTTTAGGGACTTTATGGATTGACTTTGCTCCAATTGTTGATCTGTTATACTCTCTTCTTGGTTGGTCCCACCACATGGCGTTCAGATCACATTATCTCCTCACCCTCTGTCCCCATTTTTGTCCTTTGTCGCAGTATGCTCTAGTTAGGGGACAACACATCTTAAGCTGTTGACAGTCCTACAGCCCTCTCTGTGCCTTAGCATGTCCAGGCTTGGTGTGCCAATATGGAGTCTGTCCCTTTCACTTTTTCCTTGTTTGCTTCCATGTGGGCATGTTAAGTTGTCTCCTTTCCCCCACCTGAAGGTTTCCTGTTTTTCTCCATTGCAACTACTTTTAAGGCAAGAGTCCTATTGGCTCTGGTTGAAACCAATCCAGTAGCCCAATCTTTTCATGCAATCCTCCACATGGGTATGTTGGCTTCCTAGTTTGGTGTCCTATGGTGGGGTCTGTATGTACTTGCCCAATTCTGTGGAGATATAATGAATACTCTCCCCCTGGGTGGGTTAGTGCCCTGGTTTCCCCATGTCATCAATTCATCCTTCCCCCTTTGTTCCCTCCTTCCCCCCCACCTTTCCCCTTCTTTATGCTAGATTCACATATACCTACTTAGATTTGGTCTGACCTCCACCCAACTGCCTTTGTCTCCTCCTGTGTACTGTGAGATGTCTTTTCTTCTATACCTACTGTGCAATTACACTAACTCGTTATACTTGTCCTTTTGTAATAGGCTGACCAAGCTTAGCCTAATTTCCCCTAACTCTTCCCATGAAACAATGTGTTTTGTAATCGTCCATGCTTTTTGGTACTGCATAGGACTCCATTGTGTGTAAATGCAAAAGTTTACTAATGTGCTCATCTATCTATGGAAATTTAGGTTGCTTCCAACTCTTTCCAAATTGGGAATTATGCAGCAATAAGCATTGGGGCAGAGATGATTGGTTGTGCTTTATTTCTTAACTCTTCTGGATATATGCCCAATAGAGGGATAGTTGGGTCACAAAGTAGATCGATTTCCATTTTCTTTATATATCACCACATTGCTTTCCACAATGACTACTCATATCTACATGACCACCAGCAGTGAAAAAGAGTTTCTATTTCACCACATCCCCTCCAACATTTGTTGCTCTCTGATTTTCTGATTTGAGCTAATCTCAGGGGTGTTAGGCTGTATCTCATGGTTGTTTTAGTTTACACTTCTTTTATGGCTAATGATAGGGAGCACTTTCTCATGTCTATTAGCCAGATGGATCTCCTCCCTAGTGAAATTTCTTTTCAATTCTTTTGTCAACTTCCTCAGGGGGTTATCTTCTTTCCTCTTTTTGCAGGCCAGAATGGTATTGTAGATCTTAGTAATAATCCCTTTGCTTGATGGGTGGGTACTAAAAATCCACTCTCAGTCTGTAGGTTGCTTTGTTATCCTCTTGTTGAAGTCTTTCAATGTGCACAGTTGTTTTATTCTTATTAAATTCCATTTGTCAAGTTCCATTTCACCTGTGTGTACACCCTTCCTATGTGTTCCCTGGTCCAACAATCTTAGGTTAGTCCTGATTCCTTTGTTGATGGTTCTGATGGTTTGGAGTTTTACCTCTAGGTCTGTGATCCATCTGGAATTTATTCTTGTGTGGGGGGTAAGGTAAACATATTGTTTCATTTTTATACATGTGAATAGCCATTGTTTCCAGCACAACTTGTTAAAGAGGGCACTTGCCTCCCACGTGATGCTTTAAAGGCCCTTATTGAAGATCAGTTGGCTATATTCTGATGGTTTTCCCCCTGGGTTTTTTGTTCTTTTCCACTGGTCTAAGTATCTGTCATTATGCCAGCACCACACTGTTTTGACCACTGTGGCTGTGTAGTAGGTATTAAAATCAGGTAAAACAAGTCCTCTGACTTTGTCCTTCTGTGAATTCTGGGCTTCTTCCATCTCCATATGAAATTGTTGGCCAATATTTCCAATTATTTGAAGAAGGTTGCTGGTATTTGAATTGGAATAGCATTAAACTTATAAGATGCTTTGGGGAAAGAGTGACATCTTTACTATCCTGAGTCTTCCAATCCAGGAGCATGGGATGTTCTTTCATTTGTGGAGGTTTCCTGCAGTAGGATCTTATAGTTTTCCTTGTATAGATCTTTAGTTTTTTTAGTTAAATATATTCCTAGGTCTTTCATTTGTGAAGGGTACGCCTTGATCCCCTTTTCCATGGTCCTGTGCGATACATATAGCAAACCAATAGACTTTTGTTTGTTGATCTTGTATCCTACCACTCTTCCATATTCCTCTATTACTGTAGGTATTTCCATTGTGAAATCCTTAGGGATTATCAATGTACAGGATCACGTTGCCTGCAAATACGGATAGTTTCACCTTCTCCCCGAGTTAGTAGATACCTTTAATGACCTTCTGCTGTCCTCTGTTGTTAGCTAGGAACTCTATATTGAATAGAAGTGGAGAAAAGGGGTATCTTTGTATGGCCCCCTTTTTCAGTGGGAATGTTTTTGTCTTTTCCCCATCGACTATGATGTTGGCTATTGGCTTTTATAGACAGCTTAAGGAATTTTAGCTTGAGAAATTTTCTTTCCATTCTTATCTTCACAGGTGTCTTAATTAGGAAAGAGTGTCAGATGTTGTCAAGTGCTTTCTTTGCATCTATCAATGTTGTCATGTGGTTATACTTTTTCTTAATCAATGTCATATACTATATTGATGGATTTTTTCAGATTTTATACCATCCCTGCATGCCCGGGATAAATATTACCTGATCGTGGTGGATGTAATATTTTATATACTTTTATATTCTCTTCGCCAATGTTTTGATAAGGATTTTTGCATCTGTGTTCATTAGAGATATTGGTCTATAGTTCTCCATTTCTATAGGATCCTTGTCCTTAAAGAAAAAGACTCCAAACCTTGCCTACATATTTTTCATTCAAGTACATTTGACTTAATCTGAATTAAGGAGGTGAAGGGAAAATTCCAAATAAAATAAGGTTGATGTTTTATGAGTCATTAACACACATTATTAAATGTGGTACTTCTAGCCAAAGTTTCTGTAACACTCATCAAACTACCTTTTTCCTATATGGTAGAGAAAGGTGTGAGAAGACACTGATAGATTTTGCCTGTGAGTAATTGTGAACAAGTTTCATTAAATTGTCATTTTACTGGGTATACAATGAGCACTATGAGATGTAGGATCAGGGAGGGGTATTACCACTAGCATGAGCCTAGAGTGGAGCTTGTTCTTTGGACCTCAGAACCCTGCACAGTGAGCCTCATTGATGGAGAAGACAGTTTTATCATCTGAAGAGTTGCACAGGAGAAAGCAGCAGTAATAGAATCAGCAGTCAGAGCAAAAGATGGAGAGGTGGATTCCCCAGCCCACAAAGCAAGTAAATCTGAGTGATTTGGAGTAGGGTACTGATTTGTGGAGTAGAAGCCTATGGACCGTTAATTGGGAGAAGTTGGGCTTAATGACTCATGGAAATATAGCTGAGTGACTTCAAGTTGAGCTTATTGGAGTAGGGTATTTCTGGGCATCTAAATCAGGCAGCTGCGTTTTGCTGACTTGTGGAGCTTAAGCTGAATATTTTCTAGTTGTCTGAAAGTGGCCTGTCATTGCTTGTGAGCATTTATTAGCAGTCTCTAAAAGAACTCTGTAACACATGTTCATTGAACATTTTTAACCTGAGCATTTCTCACCTACATTGCAACCTAACTTCCTCAATAAGCTCTACAATCATGAGCATTGTCTGTGAATTCTATATGGCCAATGTATTGAATTGTAGAATCTACATGGAAAGGTAGAGAATGCTATTTGAGATGGAACACACCAATAGACTTTTGTGTTTACTATGTTACACATGGAACTATACTAATGCATATATGTGGTACATAAATCATTTTTAAACCTTTTAAAATTAAAGATATAGAGCAAGAGAGAAGATTATGAGAATTAGAATAAAAATTGGTGGCAACTCACTCAAAATACTATACTTTAAACCTATTTCTATAAACCATTATCTTGAGCTATCTGACAAACTACTGTCTATACCTCAATTACAAGAACAAATACCGTCCTTTCAAAAGAAATGCAATAGGCCTTCTTATGTGTCTACCTAGAAGGAATCATATCCATTAAATTCATTAAATAATGCTGTGTTCTTTGAGTTGGAGTTTCTATTTAAAACAGTATAGAATCAATTTATAACAGTATATAATCAATTCTGGCTGTAAGCAACCCTCCTGCAGGGCTTTTCTCAGTATTGAGTTGCCAGTTATTTTTTAAAGAAATAACTAGATTTCTATACAGACTGAAAAAGTGTACAAAATACTGAAAGATTAAAACAGGGCAGAATAGGGGATGAAGATGATCATATATTACTTTGCACTGGAAAACACAAGTCTATAACTGTAAAGGACTATCACAATTTCCTATTTCTTAGTATAAAACAGGGTTAATTTTCTTTAGTTCTTTCTTAATGAAGGTATGAGAATATAAAGTTTTTTTTATAAAAAGAGCTTTGGTATCATAACAAAATTATTGTCTAATGAGTTTTCAATTTTACAGGAATACCATTCATTTTACATATTTCTACTTGGTTTTACATTTTTGCTTGACCATCTCACACTGCATAACATAATGCATACAGACCCAGAAAACAAAGGAAGAAGACCCACACCCCCATCCTCATTCAACTAGTAAAAGCTCAGAGGCACTTTGTGTGTGCAAATAAAACAGCCTGAAAGTAGAACCTCACCATTCTTCCAGGAGCTGAGAATCATGTTTCAATTGAAAGCTTCCTTTTCTAACAGTAGATTCCTTTGCTAACTTTGACGCCGCTTATTTTTTGTTAGGTACCACCGAGTCAGTTCTGACCATAGCAACCCTGTGCACAACAGAACAAAACACTGCCCAATCCAGACCTTCCTCACAATTGTTCCTACCCATGAGCCCACGGTCAGCAGTCACTGTGTTAATCCATGCTGTGAAGGGCCTTTCTCTTCTTTGTTGCCCCTCTACTTTACCAGACATGATGTCCTTATCCAGGGACTGATCTCTGCTGGTGACGTGTCTGTCTCTACACCTTAAATAAGACATTCTTTCTATGAGATCCGACTAGCTTACGATATCTCAATCTATTCCTAAAGGTCTTTTAACTGCAACCAAGTAGTTTCATGTTGGAATACCTTATATGTGAAGGGTTTTGATGCACAGTAATATGGATTAATCCTTACAATAGACCTCCAGAAACATATCTAATTTGGAAGCAATTTTATTTACAAGTTTCCGAGTTAAAAAAAAAAACTGCCCTGACATTTTTGAAAACCATTTTTTAATAAACCAATGGGCAGGTACCTTTAACCAATTATGTCATTATGTGTTACTTGCCTATCCCCTTGAAATCACAACTGTTAGATACCCCACACTGTGAATTTATAACATGTAGCTTCTTCTCTATTGTATAGAATGTTTTCCTCCTCATGGTCAGACTGGGCAGTCATTTTCCGCCATGAAGCTTGATGTCTGACAGATTCAGCCCATCTCTAGCCTTTCAATAGATTTCTAAATATTATTTTTATAGAGTATGAATTGTCTCACGAGAACAAGCAAAAACATAAACACTAGTATTGGTGGAATTCTGCAAACAAGAGTAAGATCATAACAGCTGGAGGAAGGCTTGCAGAATGCTAGGAAAACTTTGTGACTATTTTTCTTCTAACTTGAATACCGCCTCTGTTTCCTGCTCAGCAGCAAAGTATATGTGGGAGAAACTACTTCAGCTGGGTTTTGTGGCCCCTGCTTCTGGAATAAATAAAAAGTGCTTTGTAAGCAGGATGTGTCCTCTATGTGACGTGTTTGGATGTGAGGGACTAAATCTAAGTACTTATTTCCTCCACCTTGTAGGATGTTGAGAGAGGAGAAGCAGCACTTAGCACTGTAAGGTGAACTAAGAAACCTTTGATCAACCAAAGCAGTGAAGGATGTTTAGATGCAAGGGAGATAATTTCCTTGGGAAATTGAATCCTATAAAGACACACACTTGAGATGTTTACAATTTTGAGGTCAATATATATTTCCAGAGAAAAACAGATTCCCAAAACAACAACTAAGTTCACTGCCATCGAGTTGATTCTTAGAAGCCCTATAGGATATAGTAGAACTACCTGTGGATTTCTGAGACTATAAATAACTCTTTACTGTGCTAGAAATCCTCATCTTTCTGTAGGAAGTGTAGGAGAGTAAATGGTAGGTTTGAGTTGTTGGTTTTGCAATTAGTCGCCCAATGCAGAACCAATTTAACATCAGGGCTCCTATTCCCTCAAAGACATGAGATGAGAATTATATTCTAGGATGTTTAGTGAAAGCATCCTTAAAGATTACTCCATGAAGACTTTTTTGATATTGTCTGCCACCCTAATGGCATTTCTTCCATCTGTTTACAAAACAGATTGTAGAACAACCATAAAATACCAAATTCTACACGGAAGTTGTAATTGTTAATTTTGAGTGCTAAGTTGATTAGGTCAGTTATTTATTCAAATGCTAATATACTGTGAATGTTTTTATAGATGTGTTTACCTTAAATAAACCAGTTTTATTTATGAGTTTACCTTAAATATAGGATATTATCCTCTATAACGGGGCTGGACTTCATTCTATGATTAGAAAGTTGTAGGGGTGAAAAAGGAGGCTTAAGGTTTCTCTGAGAAAAGAAAATCTGCCACTGCAGTGTCCACTCTTGTGAAGTTTTCAGCATGATACAAATATCAGAATTACAACTACAATATAAAATTCTTACTAAAATTTCTGCTGAACATACTATGCTAGACATCTGTAGATATGAATCTGCCTGCCTCCACAATCAGAAGACTCAATTACTTAGAATGACTTATACACACGTGTGTGCAGGCAAACATGTGTATTTGCTCAGACACACAAAAGCACATGAGCACAATCAAACATATCTCTTGTTGAGTAAGACTCTTTGGAAAACTCTGATATATACATGAGGGGTGAAAAAAATCCTTGGAGTAATGTGAATGTGATTAAACAAACAGTTCTGACAGAAAATATCACTTATTGTAATATCATGCAAGAGTAGGTATGGTGTGAAGAATGACAATCTCAGAGAAGTGTATCTGACTTCTTGCCTACAGTGAAGGCTCAGTGACAATTGTGAATATGAATACACTAGAGGTGCATGCTCCAGGTAGTAAGAAAGGTAAAGTACTTAAAGTATGAATGACTTGAAAAACTTTGTGTAAAAGTTTCCCAAAATATAGACGATAGTTGTTTTCAAAGCTCTTACCAGATAAAAATTATCTATAACCTGTTCTTGAACCATCTGAATTGCTTGAGCCAGATCTTCTTCACCTTCCGGAATGCTAAAGTTATCATCTGGTATCTAAATCAAAAAGAAAGAAAGAAAGATAGAAATATTAAAATAATCAATCTTGTTTCAAATTGTTTATCTTCACAAGAGGAAGCAAAATCTCAAAGAAATACAAAGATACCAAGTCACTCTAAGAGCTATCAAAAATGGGTGAGTAACAAGTAGGCAGCTTTCTGTCCTTGTAAACATCACCCATTTATAATAAATGTGAGCTCAACTTATGGACAAGAGTTTTCATCTAATGGCAAATGTACTCTTGGACCTCTATCAAAGGAAAAAGGTGCTGAATACTATAATTCATTCTATGCCCTATGTTTTTAACTCAATCATTACTTTTTACATGACTGCTGGCAACTGTGAGTCCACTGCTTGATCAACTTTAATTTTACTGAAGGTAGTTAATGTAGATTGCATGCTTCCTATAAGCCAATGACTATTCTAAGCCTTTTACATGCATTACCTCATAAAGTAATATCATACAATATATATTATCTCCATTTCACATTTTATTCCAAATAAAAATTTGTATTAAAAAAATGGAAAATTTTCTCCCTAAGCCTTCTGATCTTTTATAATGTCCAAAAATTATGGGAGAATTAATGTCCTTAATTTTTTCACTAAAGTGAAAAAAATGAATAAAAACAAAGAAAAACTGCTATATTTGTACTACTTATTCTCCACCCATCACACCAACTGTAAGGCTTCCTTCTCCACAATTTTCTCACTAATTCTAACGTCTGAGAGTGACTTTATTCCTTGTGGTTCAGAATTAATGATAGATTCCGCAGGAACAGTGGATGAAGGGAGTGCTTTGAAACAGGAACCATCTTACACAGAAGTGGAAGCCAAGGTAAAGACCTGGTCTCCCACTGAGTAATGAGAAACTGGAAAACCCTTCCCAGAGCAGACCACATGAAGTAAAATATCTGGACAGAACCATTTGTGATTCATAAGTACCAAAAGAGTCAAGTTTATTCATCAATTTGAATGTTCAAAACAAAGCATCCTAGCTCACTCCTAAACCAGCTGGTATTATCTAAATTCAGTTGAAACACTAGCACTCCAAAGAGGAAAAAAAGTTTACATGTTTCAAAAAATTAACATTTATAGGAATATCAGCAATAAGCTTACAGAGTCAATATCTAACATGAGCAAATTACCTCTTCATATCCATAATCATCTTCAGATGACTCGGTTATGGTGACTTCTGAATAGCTCGTCAAGTTTCAATCTCAAAAAATGTGAAGAGTATTAAATTTCAAATTTATGTCATTTTAAAATACTTAATTGAATCCAATATATCAGGCCAGGAAATTAATAGTTTCATGGAACACAAGCTATTTTGCTTTTAGATTTTCCTACCTTTACGGTTTGTAAATCCAAGAGATGTTTTAAAACAAAACACTATGCTTTTTTAATTATTATTCCATATAGCACAAATACATGAAAAACTTCATTTCTATCTACTATTTCTAGTGATTTATAACTAAATTCTAAGGACTTCCTTTGGCTCATAAGATATGCAGAGTATTATGACAATAATTAAATGATGCAAAATATAAAGTGGCTTCAGAAAGTTTGTGGGGAAAATAGGATGAAAACATAATTTTTTCCATGAAAGCTCTCTTTCATAATGAACAGAAAAAGTATAACAGCAAATTTTGAAATTTATCTTAAACCCTGCTTAATTTTCCTGAACTCTTAAGTCAATTATTCACTACATTACTCTTTAGAGTTCTGGTAGCATAATAGCTACAAACTGGGCTGCAATCCACATGGTTGGCAGTTTGAAATCACCAGTAGCTCCTCAGGAGAAAGACTGACTATCTATTCCTGTAGCAGTCTTAGAAGCCCACAAGGATTGCTATAAGTCAGCATTGACTTGATAGCATGAATTTACTTTAGGAATTTTGGAGTTAAATATCTTTGATAGGAAAGGAAAACTAACTTTAAGATAAAACAGAAATCATAATTCAGAATCTCATAAATGCTTGAAAACACTAAAATATCAAGGGAAATTATTCTAAATAAAAAATTCTAAAGGTAATTGCCAAAGTATTGATATCATTCTTATAAAAATCACAAATTGTTTTAGTTACAAATGAAGATAAAATTTTTGGTGAGAGTGGTGATACCGGGAAGGTGGGGGAGAAAATGGGAACTGATTACAAGGAGCTACATTTAACGCCCTCCCTGGGGGGGTGGACAACAGAAAAGTGGGTGAAGGGAGACCTCAGACAGGATAAGACATGAAAAAATAATAATAATTTATAAATTATCAAGGGTTCATGAGGGTCAAGCAGGTGGAGAAGGAGGGAAGGAAATGAGCTGATACCAAGAGTTCAATTAGAAAAGCAAATATTTTGAGAATGATGATGGCAGCAAATGTACCTAAGTGCTTGATACAATGGATGGATGGATGGATTGTGATAAGACTCATATCAGCCCCCAATAAAATGATTTTTTAATTAAAGTTGGATTGCAGAGAAAATGGCATCTAGTTAAGACTCATCAGTCCAGAACACCTGTTGCCAGACCAGAACAATAGTAGGCCAGGTGAAGGAAACTGGGAGGTACAGATGTGATATTAGAACTAGGGTACGAGGATCTGTCCTGAGCCCCACTCTTTTGTGCTATCCATTCACAAAGTGAACAAAGAACATACTAAATTGCGCTAGGTTCAGTTCACTGGGCTTGTGGGTGATGCACACTTTTGCAGCAGCAGTGATTTCCCCAGCCTGACCCCTTTCAGGGACATAATCCCAGACACAAGGATCATCTCTGAGACCTAGTCACAGAACCCCTCATCAGAGATTCCCACACTGTTAGCTGTCTTAAGTTTGGAGTGGGGGAAAAAAAAGGAGGAATTTACCTGAGTCAGGGTGTGGTGTGATAGAAAATAGATACTTATAATCCAGGGGCCAAATTCAGTTCCAGTAGGCCAAGAATTGAACAGCCCACCTGATAAACTGGATCTCCCCATCTGGGACCAGCGTGATACCTCCCAAGTCAAAACAAGGGACCTCATAAATCCAAAATAATAGATTATATTTTCTGGGTAAAAAAAAAAAAGGCAAATCCCAGGCTCATTGATCACCACCCAAGGAAGCACACAGACTGAGTATCTTAACAAACGTTTTCATAAGAAGGGAGCACAAGGTAAGTAATGCCACAATATAGCTACAGTGCCTGGAGGGTTTAAACATAACAAAGACTTTTTTCCTAAATGAGCAGTCAGAAACCAGAGCCAGGGAGCCAATTTAATCTAATTCTCTAATTCTATTTTAGCTGGCCATGGTGGGGGGGTAGGGGAGGGGCTCTGAGCTAGTACAGCATAAGCCAGCTAGACTGATTCATAAACCCAGATCCTCTCTCAGTGAGTCTACACACAGCTGGGGAGACCATCCCTGTCCTGAGACCTTCCACAGGACTGAGGGAACAACTAGCACCCACCACCACCCCGGCCTCTTGCCCACCCCTGCTATAGGGCTACCCAAAGCACAAGGCAGGCATACCAGTGAACTCCAGCAATCATTATCACTGTGAAAAGATGCCTGGCTGCTGCTGTGATCTTGCCTTCAAGGGTAAGCCCATCCAGCTTCTGTGGGGCCCTACAGCAAGCAGGCACACCTCCCTGCTACCATGAGGCAGAATTGGAACTTCTCCAACTCCACCATCAGGTGACCAAGCAGGAGTTATCTCCTTATTTATCACTCTATTTCTTCTTTCGTTATTCGCTCACCCGGCTATCATTCCCATCAAAGTCGGTCTCAAGGGGCCAAGTTTTGTTTTGTTTCTCTTTCTTTTCACTTTTTTATCTTTTTTTCCTTTTCTCTCCCTCTCTTTCCTATCCTATGCCACTGCTGGATTACAGGTCACTATGCTCCGCTTAGGGCAACTCAACCCAAACAGCAGGGAGAACTCCAGCCTCCCCTCTGTGGAAGGGCTGCACACCACATAAGGGAGATGTGGGAGCCCTCTTCAGGGCTCCACACTGCTGGGGAAACCTCCGCTGGGTCTCTAAGGTAATTTGCCAACCATGGCAATTCTGCCCTGTTCCACTGGGTCCCTACACTAAAAGCGCACACCCACCTGCCATCTTGGGACACAGTTTAAACAAATGGGGGCCCACATTCAGGCAAGCAGGGATCAGTTATCACTTCATTTTTTTTTACTTGTCCCTTCTTTCTTTTCTCTTTGCCATCACAGTCAATCATAATGTGCAGGGTTAGGTTTTACCCTTTTTCATCCTCTTTTCCTTCTTCCCTCTTTGCTATCTTCTCTACTATTTCTGCTTTTCTGTTTGTCTCCTCTCCCTCTCTGCCCTTCCACTTGACCCTACTGGTTTCTAGCCCCTGACCTCTGCCTAGGGAAACTCTGCCCACCCAATGGGTGCTGCACATGGCACAAAGCAGAGCTACACATGGCACGGGGTTCAAATATTTTTTTCTCATCTTTTTTTTCCCCCACCTTTATCTTATTCTTCTTTACCTCTCTTTCGTCCTCTTCTATCACTTCTCTCCTTCCTGCAATTCTCAGCAGACTCAGCTTTCCTTTTTTGCAGCTTATTTTTTTGAGTTTTTACTTTTACTTAGTCTTAGTACTTTTTTGTGTGAGTGGAGGCTAGGTTGCTTGACATTTTTGCTAGTTTGTTTTCTTCTTTCTCTCTTTGTCTCCCCTCTCTTGCCCTTCACAAGTAACTATCATCCACTAGGCCACTCCCCTCCTACAAGGTAACTCTGAAGGCCCAATTGGAGGACCTCCTGCCTGCATTTGCTTGCTTTACCTGCAGCTGGGGAAATCACGCCAGCCCTCCTTCATAACCCAAGTGGCTGGGGGCTCTCTCCTTCAAACATCTTGGGAAACTCCAACTTAAATATTAAGGCCCCACAAGTGACTGGGGGTACTCCTGCCCACCTATGGCTGTGCTCCACACCACCAGAGGAACATCCACCCAACCTTCATAGTGCTCACTATGACAAGAGAAATTATGCCTGCCAATTACAGTGCGCTACACAGTACCCTCCTTGACACTCCAGTTACACAGGGAAACACCACACGCCACCCGAGATGCTCCGAGTACCATGTGACAAACAACTACAGCCTACTTGGAGATCAAACAGTAAAACGCCACCCGCATGGGCCCACAAATATTCAACCAGCATCCAATGAAAGGACTATTCTACTTACATTCCACGTAATGAAATATTGGGTCATATAGGATAAGAGGAAGATACAGCAGTAGTCTGACCCCCAAGTACAACTATCTACAGGTTGTTGGCAGAAGCACTCATTCAAGTCCTCCAAGGGGAGCCCAGTGCTTTTCGACCCTGAAATATGACTCCAGACTCCTCTAAAACAACACATAAACAGCAACCAGCTCCAAAAGCCTCAATGAAAAAGCAGGAGAAACAAAAAACAATGCGGAAAGAAATCATGAAACTGAAGATGTGTATATTGACCAGTAACAGAAAGAAATTTTCAGAATGCTGCTTGGAGGAACACAGGATACAAGGGAAGAAATACAGAAAAGGAATGAAATGATAGAGGAAATAAAGACAGAACACCAAAGGAGGGGGGAAAAAAAGGCTTCAGGGATGAAATGACAAAATCCCATGGCAAATTAAGACTTTGCCCACAGACTTGAGGAGGCAGAGATTTGCACCAGAGACCAAGAGGATAACTAAGCAGACCTCAAAAATGGAAAAAGCAGTCAAATAAGGCAATTAGAGAAGCTCAAGAAAACCTAAAGCCATGTCTAATGCTGTGAAGAGGAAAGATATTAGAATAATTGGGCTGCCAGAACAAGACACACAAAGAAGTCAACAATGAAAATAATGAGGGAATATTTAGAGGAAAACTTCCCCAACTTAATATATGAAAGCCAGGCAATCATTGAGGAGGCTGAAAGAACACCAGTCAGAATGAACCCCATGAAGTCACCAAGACACATAATAGTTAAATTATCCAAATATGAGGAAAAGGAGATCATAGGAGCAGCTAAGGAAAAGCAAATAATCACGTATAAAGGTACCTCAAAAAGAATATGTTCAGACCTCTCAGGCAGACATGATGAAGGTGAGGAGGGAATGGAGCAACATATTCCAAAAATTGAAGGAAAGCAATACAAACCCAAGAATACCACACTCAACCAAATTATTGATTAAGATAGATAGAAAAGTAAGAGTCTTCCCAAAAAAGGGAAATCTCGAAGAACACACAAAAAAGAAACCCAGCCCTAAAAAAGTTCCTTGCAGATCCTGTATGGGCAGAAGATCAAGACTCATCAAATGAAAATAAGAGACAACATAGAACAACTCTACAGATAGGGCAACAAAAAGAAAACAGCTCACAAGATAGCATTGGCTCAGTAGTGAAAAAAAAGGCAAAAATGAACTACACACACACGCCATCAACACAGGCAGATAAGACAGCTATGTAGGAAAACACCCAACACAAATGGTACAAGATGACATCACTGAATTCACAGATGGATGTAATGACACTGAATATCAATGGTCTTAAATCTGACATTAAAAGGCATAGGCTAACAGACTGACTCAGGAAACATAACCCAAGGATCTGCTGCCTAATGGAGACACATTTTAAGCTTGCAGAGAAAAACAGGTTGAGAATTAAAGGCTGGAGAAAAATATAGCAAATGGCAATAAAAAAGCAGGGGTAGTGATATTAATATCAGATAAAATTGATCTAAAAATACAAGCCATAATGAGAGACAAGGAGGGGAACTGTGCAATGCTCAAGGAAACAGTAAATCAAAAACAGTGAGCATAATAAATATAGATGCACCCAATAAGACACCCACAAAATTCGTAAATCAAACACTGCAAAAGATGAAAAAGAAATCACAGGCTCAACAATTATAATTAGTGACTTTAATGCACCAATCTGAAAAAGACAGATCACTGGGAAAGAAACTCAATAAGGAGGCTACGGATCTAAAATAGCACAATTGGAGGACTTGACTTGATAGATGTTTTCAGAGCTTTGCACCCAAATGAAAAAAAATCACATTCTTTTCTTGCCCACGTGGCACATATTCAAAGATGGACCACATGCTGGGACACAAGTCTAACTTGAGTAATTCAAGCACATAGAGCTTATACAGCCATCTCTCTCTGATCATTGTGCCGTAAGGCAGGAAATCAACAGAAGGAAGGTGAAGAAAACAAGGGCAAACAATTGGAGGATGAATAATTCTGTCCTGCAAGAGGTGTGGATATTGTCACAGATTGGAGATGAAAATCAGAACGTTTCTAGAAACTAATGAGAATGAAAATATGAAGTACCAAAGCCTGGGGAAACAGCAATGGCATTTATCAGAGGAAGGCTGATAGCAGTAAATACACAAATGAAAAAAGGAGACTTGTAGATGATATGCTGCCACAAAACATACACTCATACTAAGTGAAGGAAACCAAGTGCAAACGGTCAAGTACAATATGAATGCACTGAGGTAAGCTTAAAAATATATTTTTTTAAAACAGAGGCATAGAGAAGATGCTACTATATATATAAATACCTGGGCTGAGGTCCAGGTAGCATGACAGGAGCTAGATGAAATTCAGGGTTTTTTATGGTAGGTAACTAAAAAGGAGGTGGGGGGGGGTGTAGGTGAGATAGCAATGTGTAACAGGGGAACAGGGCACTAACTCACCCTAGGGGAGGGTATTGTTTATATCTGCACAGTGAAAGACGGACCAGACTTCAACCTGGTGTTCAAGGATGTGAACGAAGCATGTTGGCAAGAAGCAGGGAGCCAGTGGAGGGGTTTGAGTGCCTAGCTCCAATCTCAACCATGTGAACAGCTGCCCTTTCCCCCAGAAAAATTTACTTTAGAGGACAGCAATGAGGCTCAGAGGAGAGGGACATGTCTGACCAGAGCTCACAGGATAAAATGAAGGGGGAAGAAGAAAGAGTGGTACGCATCCTGGCCCACCAAACCTTAAGGTTGATATCCTTACTCAGAACAGCCAATGCCCAGAGAGGACCAGGTGGCCAGCTTTACTATGAGACACGATGTCCCTTGCTAACCCATGACCCTATAGGGGACAACAGTGGAGACACAATATTGGTATTGCATCCATTCTGACCCTACCACACAGAGGAAAACATAAAGGGCAAGCATCAGAGCAGCAAGGGGAGCATAGTATGCAGGTCCTGAGGGAGTGCCAAGGATAGATTTGGGATCATGGCATGAATCCCCATTGGACCCAACTGGAGGTCACTCCTAGAGGTCAACAGACTGAACTATTCACAGATTCATTATTATTATTACTTATTTATATATTTTCTGGACATTAGTCTTTTTCTTGCTATAGTCATCATTTTGTTTTGTCGCTTCATCTTGCTATGTCGTTTTTTTGTGCACATTGTTATTTCTTCTATCTACAGAAGATATGCTGGTTGATTAGTCTAGAGGAGAAAATGAGGGAACTGATAGTCTGAGAGGATATGTGAAAGGGGAGGTGGGGGAAAGGTGGTGGAATTGACCAAGCCAGGGAAAAGGAATAATAAATGATCTAAAATCAGTGGCAATCAGGGTGTGAGAGGCCTGGTAAGGATTGATCGAGGTTAGTGTGTTAGTCCAGGTAGACTAGAGAAATATATTCATAAACACGCAAGTGGATATAATGGAAAGGTTTATATATGAATGGATCATTCATATAGCATTCCAACCCAGTCCAGTACAAGGTCATAAGACCAATATTAGTCCATATGTCTGATACCGGTCTATAAAGTCTCCTTCCTACTCACGAAGCACATGCAATGACACCAAGACAATCATAGGCCAGTGGGTGCAGAGACTTGTCTATCCAACACCAGTAGAAGCATCCAAGCACTGCCAGGGGTCTCTTCATAGCTCCTCATTTCCAGGGCTCAGGGTCCATGAGCAGTATCCATTGACAGAAGCATCTTAGCACTGGCAGGGTTCTCTGTGGCTTCTCTGGCCCCAAAGGTCTGGTTCCATCAGGGCAAGCCCATGTGGCTTCTCCTTTGGCTCCTTCAGGTTCTAAGACTCAGGATCTATCAGCATGCCACCATCTTATCTTTTCTTGTCAGTAGACCAACTCAAAGAGACTGAGTCTATAATCTCTCACCTCCATGAAAGAAATATCACGAGATTTCCCAGAATTCTCCGAGAAAGTCATGCCCACATAGAGGTCTCATTGGCTATCTCCAGATTGACAGACTAGACTCTACCCCTAAACTCCCAATCATCAAATTGACGCCAAGTACATGATCGCCACAGTAAAGAAACCAAGAGGAATTATTGAAACCCAAATGGAGGCTGAGCATGATAATGGGAGAAGAGGAAATTAAAAGGAAAAAGAGGAAA
>PVJH01015761.1:0-52465 GCA_004026705.1 Nesogale talazaci | reverse complement strand
GACCAGCTGGACTCCATGATTCATAGTTGTTATTTGGGGTAGGGGGTGGGGGGAAAACACATTTTGTTATGTCACCAGTGGTTTGCTATGATGCTGGAAGGTCTGCCATCAATAGTTTAGATTTCAGCCAAGCTTCCAGACGCAGAAACACTAGGAAGAAAGACCTGGTGATCAGTGTGGCAGTCATCTCATCTGGTGTCCATTTCAGGATCAAGAGTGTAGGGGTGGAGTCTAGCCAGTCAATCTGGAGAGAGCCAATGAGACCTCTGTGTGGGCATGACTTTCTCCTCTGAGAATTCTGGGAAATCTGGCCATTTTTCCCCTTCGGAGATGGGAGACTCACAGTTCACTCCCGGGGAGACATTGCCGTCTGATGAGAACACATGGCAGCATGCTGATAGACCCTGAGCCCTGGAAACTGGAAGAGCCACGTGGAGATCCCTGCCAGTGCTGAGATGTTTCTACTGCCACTGGATACACGAGACTCAGCGCCCACTGAAAAAAATTTATTCATTGGTATTGGACATATGAGCTGATAGCGGACTTATGACCTTGAACTAGACTGGGCTGAGATGCTTTCTTGATGTACAGTTGCTCTTGTATATAAAGCTCTTTCTTATACACACAGAGCATTTGTGAATGTGTTTCTCTAGTCTCTCCAGACGAACACAATCAGCTTTCCACATATGGGCCAGAGAACACCTTCTGGAGGACGACCTAATGCTATCCAGATCATTTCCAGAGGACCGGTCATCACAGGAGAGACCGGTGGCTGGAGGAGGGTCTTGGTAAGCCAGATGGCCCTGCTAGCTGTGCGGGTGACCTTGGACGTACTGGCGATCACAGGGACGCAAGAAACATTTTGTTCTGCTGCACGTGACGTTGCTGAGGGCTGGCACCGACTTAAGCGCTGCTAACAGCCATTTAATTGTGCCAGCAGATTCAAGGTCTCCGGCTGCTATGTCCCGGATGTGAAAATGTGCCACAAGGAGGTTTGGAGGAGCTATGTGGCTCTTCCCATCCCAGAATAACACTTAGAGGCCTACCACATGCCCTGCCCAGTGCCAGGTGACCACATCCATTTCCAGAACACCGGTACCATCCACGGACGTTGAGCTTAACCCCAGGGAGTTAACACTTATCAGAGAGAAAGACAGCACAACTCCCAAACCTCCCAGTGCTGGAGAAGTGGATGGGCCCTGGCTGCCTTGGCATGGCCAGGAGTCTCAGTTGCTTTGGAGTCAGGTACGGAAGAGTGGGTCTCAAATGTGAAGTGAACACCGAGCATTTTGCACTCCAGGCTTTAGTGAAGCCTCGCGATCCTCACCGAGGTCAGAATGCTGCTGGTGAGGATGCCTGTTTTCCAGACGATACACCCGGGACGGGGGAGACGGAAGCAATCTGCCTCTGAGTAACAGCGTTAGAGCAGAACCAGGACGGGGCCTCCGTCTGGTCCAGAGCCCACAAACTAGAGGAAGAACTCGGCTGAGAACAGGAGGGGGGGATCACAGTTAGGAGTGGGCAAAGTCTTCCAGAGAAAGTTAGAATGAAGGATCCTGCCTTTTAAAGGACCAGGTGGACTGAGGCAGCATGTAGACAAGATGGAAACCAATGACTGTGGAGACCGGTCAGGAGTGTCGGAGCAGGATGGCACACCAGGGGCCTTCAACGACTGTGACCTTCGGGAAGGTCACCAGGATTTGAGCCCAAGATGGACAAGAGGTGCCAGCCTTTCCAGAAGCTGTGTCCTCTGAGGGGAGAGTTTTCGGCAGCAGCTTTTGAGTGAAGGAAATCAAAGACTGCTCAAGAACACAAAGAGCATAAATGGCAGGACCAGCCACGTGTCCATCAATGGGTGCACGGGTCAAGGAAAGGTGGCCTATCTACACAGTGGAATGTTATTCATCCACCCCTAAAGAGAAATGAAGTGTATTGAGCCGTGAAAAACATTGTGCTGAGTGATTAAAAAAAAAACAAACAGAGCATGATCCCACGCATATGAAACAGCTAGAACAGGAGCATGCAGAGGTAAGCGTTGATGTGGTTACCCCCAGTGGGGGGGGGGGGAGAGAGGAGGGAGGGGAAGTTACTGTTGAACAGGGTCTGAGTTTCTGTTAAGGCAGATGAAAACATGACTTTGGAAGGTTGGGGGAAGGATGGAAGGGACCAAATTAAGGAATTTAACATGAAATAGACAAAGAGATAAAATAGATATTGCTTCATGAGGGAAAAGACTCCAGATTCTTTGCCCCTGGATCTAAATTTTTTTTTATTTTATTAATCATGTTATTGGGAGGCTTTTACAAATCTTATGATAATCCATCACTTGATTGCATTAAGCACACTTGTACGTATGTCACCATCAACATTTCCAAAACATTTTCTTTCTATGTGAGCCCTTGGTGTCAGCTCCTCTTTTTTCCCCTTCTCTCCTCTACCCTCCCACTAAATATTATTTTTAAAGGCGGAAAAGCAAAACTGAAGTGGACTTGAATTCTTTAATGGTATACAAGCTTATTTCAGACATAAGACAAAGACAACGGTGGGAATATTGGAAGCAGGTGGTGATGGTGACACACAGTGAATGTCATGAATGTTTCTGTGCTATACACATAAAACATGGTTCAGGGGAATGTGTTTTGTTATAGATATTCCATGTCAGTAAAAAAGCTCTCCTCTCCCTTTCCCCCAACCAAAATAATGCCAGTCATAAAGGGACTATGACCCTGAGACTCTCCCCTAACTCCCTGTCTTTGGCATTTAACTTAGGACTCTGATTACTTATTTATTCGATGATGTGCCCATCAACGCAGTGCCCAAAGTTCTCATTGTCATGCAGGTCATCTTCTATTCCTCCTGCTGACCACGAACCAGGAAGATCTCCGACCAACAGAACCCGCGAAGACATTCCCTCACTGTCCTGCACTTGCAAAGCCCAGACCCAAGACAGAAATCCCTGTCTCTGGGGTGACACTGGGCATCCTGGCACCTGGGCTTCAGCGCAGGGTGATCTTAACCCAGTGTGCCCACAGTATGGAAATGTAAAATGAGCAGATTGGCAGACTTTGCCTGTGCGGGGAATCTGGTGAACAAGAACAGCACCCGGATGAAGGGTCCACCTGGGGGACCCTCTCTCAGAGCCCCACTTCTACCTGGGACTCACTGTGGAAGTTTCCAGAAGTGCAGAGCCCTTGGGGGGGTAGGGGGCTTTCCAGTCCCTGGCCTGGGTAAGCACTATTTCAAAACTAATCATAAAAAGATGGCCTTGTCAATGAGAACAAGAGGAGCAGGGACTGCATCTGGGAACGGGCATTGATTTAGCCAAGAGAGGCTACAGCTTGGCCTGCTTCTTACAGCCCAGAATTAGAGAGGGGGGCTTTCTCTCTCTCTCTCTCTCTCTCTCTCTCTCTCAATGAAATGAGCAGCCTGCAAATGAAGAGCAAGGACTAAAAGATAAGCTGCTGATTAACCATTTCTACAAAAAGACGCCCGGAAGGTAAAGGGATCAAGCAAGCATCAACAGTGAGCTTGCCCCTAACCCAGGACCTCTTTTAACAATCACACGTGTTAGTTTCCTTCCAGCCCCAAATGTCAGAGAATGCGTATTTAAAGAGTCACTGCTTTTTTTTAAAAATTACATAATGACAAAATGTTTTCATTTCAGTGCCCGGTGACCCGCACCCCCAATGCTCCTGATTCATGTTTGTGTATGTGACCACGTGCTGTTGTATGTGTGTGAGAAACACAAACATCACGTCTGGTGTGATGGCAGGACCCTTTTGCAAGGGGGCAGAAGCCCCACTCTCAAGTTGCTGGTAGCAACTGGCCCCTGCCTCGGTCAAAGGCACATGGAAGCCTGAGGGAGAAGATCCTGTTTCTGCCTCCTGCCACCCAGGGCTACTCTCAGAGCCACTGTTTCCTGTCTAGTTTCCAGCGGCTGCCCGGTTCTGGAAGATCTGCTCCTCTCCGGGCTGCTGCTGCCCTGGGAGACAGGGTCCTCTCTCTACAGAGGGCAAAGTCTTCCACTAGCTTCTGAAGAACCCCATTGGTCGTTCTGGAATCATGGCCCTGACCACACCACCAAGCCAAAGCTGGACTTGGCACTGATGGCTGGTGGGACAGGGTACGTTATTCACGAGTCTGTGCATGTCAGGGGCTAAGGAGAAGAGCTCCATGGAAGCAAGACAAGCCTGGACACAAGACAGCGGGCCTTGGGCTACAAGGGTCACGGGTTTTCCCTGTATTCCCAATAAACAAGAGAGTTGCAGGATTCTGTTTAAATCACTAGTTGAGAATGACGAGGTGGGGCAGAGGTGAAAGTTGGGGGCTTCCTTCAGGGTCTTTCAAGTTTGAGTTGTGAAAGAGTTAGAAATTGCCCCACCCCCACCCCACCCCTGCAGGGCCTGCAACTAATTGTGCCCAGGACCCTGTCCCCTTCCCAGCACATCAGAATACAAGGCTTTGCCCAATGAAACCAGTTCAAAGTGGAGATAGGCAGAACTTAGGTGGGCAAGGAAAAGCGGTTTAGGAGCTTGGGGTTTGGGGGGGTTTGTTTTGGGTTTTTTGTTTATTTGTTTGTTTGTTTGTTTGTTTTAAGAGCGAAATTCTATATTTGTGAACATGAAAAGTCAGCCTGTCAATAATTTTCGTTACTGAAATTTGGCAAAACCATCTCTGCCAACCCATCCCGGATATGAACCTGTGGTGACACAGCTGTGAACTGCAAGGTGGCACGTGTTGCAGGACAAAACAGACTAAAACTGGACCCTGCAAAAAGAAAAGTGAAGTGTCCCTTTGGTTGGGCTTTTACACGGTCACTTTGATCAACAGAACAGACTCACTCGCTCAGTACAAGGCAATTTGTTTTTAAACTCACTGATGTGTGTCTGGGGTCTGCGCAGCATGTGGAAATCAATATGTGCTATTTATGTTTTGAATAGGAGAGTTGGATAGTTCTGAAGGGTTTTGGGGCTAATGTATTTTCTCTTAAGCATATTTGTTGTCGGTGTGTGTGGTCAATGCCATTCCGCCTCAGTCACCCTACTGCACAGATTGGAACTGCTCCGGGGAGTCGACTAAGCTGAAACTTTTGTAGAAATGAGGCTCCTGATCTTTTCTCCTGGTGGGCTTGAGCCTGCAATCTTTCATTGAGCACCCCAGTGTCCTATCCACCAGGACTCCATGAGGCACCGTGATGGGAGAGTGGGTACGTGTTGGACTGCTCATGTCGAGGTCAGTGGTTCAAAACTCCTAGTCACCGTGAGTAGACTTTCTACTCCTGTAAAGACTTTTAGCAGTGGTTCTCAACCTTCCTCGTGCCGAGGCCCTTTAAGACAGTTCCTCGGGTTGTGGTGACCCCCGTCCGTGGGCATATGTGCCTGGAGACAGATAGAGGAGAGAGAGGTACATCGGTTCCTAAGACCATCAAAAATAGGCCCCTTTGAAAGGGGTCGAGACCCTCAGGTTGAGAACCACAGCTACAGTCTCCGAAACTCCCAGGGGTAATCTCACCATGAGTCAGAACTGACTCCATGGCAGGGAGGTTTATTGTTTCGGTTGGTTTTTTGAGTTTTCTATAGAACTATGTCACATTTCTACTATACCATGGAAGGCAGTGAAGGACAGCACAGGATATTGTGAGAATCCTTGGTACATCCCACTTCAAGTATTTCTTTATAAACATCAACTCTCAGCCTTAGAACAGACGCCACCTACGGTCCATGCGGACTGCTTCCTGTCTAGATCGTGTCCCCAGGAGTTCCATTCCAACCCCAGTGCTCAGTCACAGGAAAGTTGGAGCCGATTACTAGCCTTCCTTTGGCCTCAGACGAGGGCAAGTCCAAAAGCCCATGGGGGAAATGCCGTGCTCTTCTTCCCAACCCACTCTTGCCCGAGCTTCCGGCAGCCCCCTCGGCTTTGTTCTGGTCCAACAACAACATGCAAACCAATATCCCATCAGCGTCACCCGACCAGGCTGCAACCTCTGAGTTCTGCTTCCTGCCCCCACCGAGCACATTCTACCTGTGTTCAGACCAGGGGAACTCTTTCCTGGGTGCTAGACATTCTGATTAGAAGCACAACCTTCTCTCTTTTGTTGTTGTTCCTTTCATAGGTCAGGCGGAGGGGGGGAAGGATGTGTGACCGCCCGCTTTATCGACGGCTCCCTAAACGTTTTCGTGAGAAACCTTCAGAAGCGTGCCATTTCCCAGGGAGAGACATGCAGCGGGCAAAGGATCCTATTTCTTTTTCCAGCTGTCCAGATGCCCAGGGCTGGCTCTGTCTTCTACGATCTGCCGTTTTGCTATAATTAGGACGGCTTAGGGTTTATCTGGGCCTTTTGTCCAAACCAGAGTCCTGTCCCCGCAGTGGCGGCTGTGGCGGCTGTGGCGGCGGCAGCTGTCATTCACAAGGCTGGGGTGGGACTGGGAGCCTCAGCTTTGAGTTCCTGCTGACCCTGACCAGGGGAAGTGTGTGTGTGTGGCGGGGAGGTGGGGAGGGGGGGTGGAGGTAGGGGGCAGGGGCTGCAGATACCACGCAGGCAAGGACCGTGTCTCTTGGTATTTGAGAAAAGGGGTGTGGGGGTAGCTTACCTGAGGATCCCTGCTCTGCTCTGGAACTCGGCTTGCTTCCGGCCGATCAGCCAGCGGGGCCACTTCCCCCATGACATCGGCGCCCCCTCCTTCTCTGTGGAATGAGCCTGTCCGCTGCGACTTCTGCAGGTCCCTTGCCTCTTGTGCTGCTTGGGACGCCGCGGCATGTCCTCCCGGGTGGGACAGCGGCGGAGGACTTGTAGCGTCCGCAGTGTCGTGAGGAGGCTCCCCTCTGTTGCTCTGCAGCAGTGGGGGCAAAGCAGGCTCCCCAGAGTGTCCCTCCGGTGTGTCTTCTGTAGCTCTTTCTTTCAGGTGTCTGTCCGGCTTCTTGGGTTTCCCCTTAATTCCTGGTCGTCTGGCCCTAACAGGTTTCTCTGGGTCCTCAGTCCGGGCGACTCTGCTCCCGGTCACCGTCGCACCCCACGGGTGCGCCCCCGCCGTCTCTAGCTCCCCCGGTGGAGTCTCAGGCGGTGCTTTGTCCATGGCTATCAGACCCTCGCTGTCGGCTTCCTCGCCTGCCTGACGGCTGTCTCTGGTTTCCCCTTGAATTCCTGGATAAACATCGCCCGCAGCCCCGGACGCAGGGCACAGTGTGGCTCTCCCCTGGCCTGTCACCGTGCACGTCCCCTCCTGATGAGGGCCCAAAGTCAGAGTCATCCCTGCTCTTGGGGGTGAGGGGCCGTCCCAGGAGGCTCCACAGCCACTCCTGAGCCCCACTTCTTGGGGCCGTGAGTGATAACCGCGGGAGTCAGGGGTGGTGTCCAGAGGCCCAGTGTTATCTGACACCTGGGACCCACGGTCCACCTCCCTGAGGAAATGCTCACACCCACCTCGACCACACTCACTGCATTCCCGCTCTTCATCATCGCTTTCTAATAAAAAAGCACACCCCGCCGGCCCTTGCAGGTGCCGTTGCCAAACGGCATTAGAGTAATCCGTCATCACGTCGGAACATTCCAGATACTCCAGGTCATCGTCCGAAAACTCCTCCGTGTACGTTAGGGTGATCTCTGGGCAAAGTTCATAGTCACTGTCCGAGTCCTCGCTGGGGACGGGCAGTGGGCAGCGTGGCTGCGGACCAGGGCGGTTGGACGGGGTGGCCTCGGGGAGCGGGCGGCTGGAGCTGGTGTATTTCTGAACTCTGGGCTCCTGGTGGCCAGCGTTTAGGGGGTCCTCCTTGGGTCCACCATGGTGCCCGATGCCACCCGTGGGTGGGGATGCTTTGGAATGCTGTGCTGTGTGGCCATCTCCATTTGGGTTTCCGGACGACGCTCGGGAGTGGGGGCCCAGACCCACGTCGGAGATTGTCTCGGGGTCGTTTGTCTCCTGAGTTGCTCTGGTTTGCCTGGGGTCTTCACCCGCCAAAGGTGCTTCCAGGTGGGAGGTCTGAGCGTTGCCGCGGTCTGGCCGCTGCAGGGACCCTGTATGGAGGGGTGTTTCAGGAGTGGTGTCAGCTGACCTGGGAGGACCCAGGAAGGTCCTCTCCTCTTCCTTGTAAGGATGGGCGTTTGCATCCGTGTGTGGGACACTTCCCGCCTCCCGGGTGTCCGTGTCATGTTTCCGACCTGGTTCGGCGTCACCTTTCTTGCCGGAGGGTGGTTGTGGGTCCTGGGGAGAGCACTGGACGTCAATGCGGGCAGAGCAGCAGATCATCCCGAAGCAGTTCTGTGCAGAGACTTGGTAGACGGCAGCGTCCTCCTCGGTGCAGCTAGGACAGACACAGTAGACGGGTGAGTCAGCTCGTGTGGGTACAGCAGCACGGCATTGCTTTCCACGGCACAGCGTGGGGAGACGAGGTCCCTGCCTTGGCCCGAAATCTCAGGGAGAGTGGGGGTCCCCTTGGGGTCACTGGCCCTGGACGGTGGCTGGCCCGAGTACATCATTCTGGGATCACCTATCTTTTCCCTAAAAGCAGGTCCCATTCTAACCCCAAATGGAAAATGCTGAGGATTACTTAAATGAGGGCAAGGTATTCTTTTCCACATACTTCCTAGTTTCTCCTCTCCTCCTTTGCAGGTCTTTTGATATTTTGGCATCTGAAACGGCATCATTTTCTGGAACAGAGTGTTCACATATACGCATAGCCTGAAGTGCTCTAGCAGGAAGAACCCAAGCGGGAACTCTTGCTCAGAAAACACTAGGACAGTTTCTGCCACGAGGCTGTAAAGATGATAAAAATTGAAGAGGAAGGGGCTATTTCCTCCTCACTTTCTCCTGGCTATGTAGTGTCCGCTGGCTGGGAGCGCATTCTCATGCCATCTGCCAGGCCCAAGAGCAAACCAGCCCTGAGCCGGCCAAGCCCAGTACTCTGCCCACTCCCAATGGACAGCGCCCCCCGTGGCGCCTCCCCATATCGGGCTGCATGGAATCCCAAGCCCTGGTGTGTTTCTCCCGCACCTGAGTCCCTTCCAAGCCCTGCACCCCCAAGGATGACGCATTACGTAAGCCTCCTAATCTGTGCTCATTAATCTTATGTCACCTCAGCCCCGCGAGATTGCCCATCGCGCCCTCTGTGTGATTCAACTCAGGAATCAGCCGCCGTTTTTCAGAAGGCAGAAGCGGAGGCTGGCTTGCTCTTCCTGGCAACGCTGACACCTGTCTCGAGTGACCTCTGGGTCAGCTCTCAGGCTCACTGACAACAGCAAGTCGGTGGGACAGAGTAGAACTAGCCCCTGTGGGTTTCTGAGGCTAGTTCTTTAACTGGAACAGAAAGAAAGCCTTGTCTTTGTCCCGTGGAGTGGGCCCGTGGTTTAGACCTGCTCATCTTGTGAGCCACAGCCCAACATGTAACCATTATGCTGCCAGGGCTATGCATGAAGTTCTAAGCCAGAAAGGAGCAAAGTTAGACTCTGACTCACTCTCTCTCTCTCTCTCTCTCTCTCTCTCTCTCTCTCCTTTCATCCTCCCCTTCATCCTTTCTCCTCCTCACTGGGGCAGGGAGAGGAAGTCCCTCTGCCATCCAGCCCTTAAAAATTGGGCCTCGTTTTTCAGTCAGTCACTGATGACCTTATTTCTTGTAGCGAGGCCTCCTGATTCCCAAGTAGAAGCTACGCGGAGTGATGAGAGAGCCGCGGTCAACAGCAGCCAATTATAGCCGTCGAGCCCTCTCAGACTCACAGCGACCCTGTAGGAGAGGGTGGAACTGCCCCTGTGGCTTTCTGAGAGTCACTCTTGATGAGAGTGGAAAGGCTCGCTCTTTCTCTTCTCTCTCTCTCTCTCTCTCTCTCTCTCTCTCTCTCTCTCTCTCAGAACAGCTGGTGGTTTAGAACTGCTGGCTTTGCAGCTAGCAGCCCAACACATAACCACTACCACCAGGTTCCAACATAGAAGAACTGAAATTCGAGGCAACTGCTCTATCTTGTGCATGAGGTGCTTCTGAGGTCCAAATAAGAAATCAATACATCCACATGCGGGCGCTTTACCAAGCGGGGGCCTAGCAACATGTGTTCTGTAAGGATGTGCACGTGCTCAGGCCAAGTTACCACTGTGGTTCTCCAGCCATGCCTGAGACCATCATGGGAAAGTGACATAAACTACCTGGATCAGAGTCGGTAGGTGTAGGTTAGAGGACTCTGCTTTAGAAGACCCCAAAGATTCTGAGAGAGATCAGTTTATCGCGGGGGACAGCCTCGTGTACATCATCATGAGAGATGTCTTTGGGTGCAGAAGAGAAAGGTGACTTTTGCTTGAGTTTCTCATTGCCCACAAAGTATAGACTGTCCCCTTTCCCAACAGGTGCTGTAAATCCTTACCCCCTGTGCCTGTGGTGAGAGCCCTAGTTGGGAATGGGTGGCAGAGGGGGTGCTCTAAAACAATCCCTTTTCCGCGATAAAACCGGACGTGGGAGAAGATCGATGTGAAGCCACAAGCAGATGGTTAAGGGACAAGGGTCTTCCTGCAGAATCCACAGAACAGAAAAGCCTTCCCCAGGTGCTGAAGTTGGACCTCAGCCTCCTAAACCGTGAGGAAATACAGTTCTGTTTGTAAAAGACACTCCCTTGTGGAAGGTCTCTTCGGGCAGCACTAGATAATACCTAAGGCACCACATCATGCCCCTGTTAAAATGAATTGTTCGGAATCAGGCCTCCTTTGAGGGCTTTATCACTTGTCATCAAGCTGGTTCCGACTCCTGCTGACCCTCTGTCCGCCAGGGTGGAACTGGACAGCAGGGAGTTTTCACTGGCTGAATTTTCGGGGATAGATCACCAGGTCTTTCTCCAAAAATGACCCTGCATAAACTTACACATCTAGCTGGCCCAGTGAGTTAACAGTGGTCCCCCACCCTGAGCCTCCAGAGAAAGCCAACAGGAGCTGCTGGGAAATCTCAAGGAATTCATCATTCCTGACCATGAATCCTCTGTCCAAGATGCTACCCACCCTGATGGTTACCATGGCTTCCATGGAAAGGAGGCTTCAGGCTTGAGCGTGAAGAACGGGCTGAGAGAGCACTAAAGGGGAGCAATGCAGAGATTCTCCAGAATTAAAGGGGGGAGGGAGCAAAGGGGACTTCCAAAAGACATGAACTGAAAGCAGAAGATACCAGAAAGGTCTTTACCTGTGTCTTATTGACTATGCATATGCATTCAACTCTGTGGATCACAAAAAATGATGGAGGCCATTGCAAAGAATGGAAACTCTGCAACATTGAGCTGTGCTTGTACAGAACGAGCACATAGACCAGGAGGCAGTTGTTCAGACTAAGGTGATGCTGCCTGCTTGGGATGGGGAAGGGTGGGCATCAGTATTGTGTCCTTTCAACATATTTAGTCTGCAGGCGAAATGAATCATCCACAGAGCTACGAGAAGAAGTGCTGTCTGGGCTGGAAGGAGGCTCCTGAACAACCTGCAGTCTGCAGAGGACACCACCTTGCTTGCTGGAAGGGCAATGGACTTGAAGTGCTTCTAATGAAGATCAGCAGTCATCAGCATGGTTTCATTTCAACAAGAAAGAAAACTGAAGTTCTCACACCTGGATCATTGGAAATTGTCAAGGATTTCCTTTGGCTTGGATTCTCAATCAATTTGTTGGAAGCATAGTCAACAAATGAAATGATGCCTTGGGAGGGGAAAATCTGTTACAAAAGACCATCTTGGGCTGAGCTCCGGTGGCGTAAGTGGTTGAGTGCGGGACTGCGGTCCTCCGGCTTGGCAGTTCATATCCAGCGGCAGCTCTCAGGAGCAGCACTGGGTAGTGTCCACAACCACCAGAGGCAGTGATGCAAAAAAAAAAATCTTAAATGTCACTTTGAGGACTAAAATGCACCCAATCCAAGTCATCTTATTTTGCCTCATATGCATTCAAATGCTGGACAATGAATGAGATGAGCAAAGATGAATTGATGCATTTGAATTAGGATGCTGTCAAAAAGACTAATACTGGGCCTTGATAATACTGGCTGAATTGATATTCAACCATTGCTACCCCTAAGGACCGGAGAGGGGTGACATCCTTCAAATTGTGTCAACATTGCTCCTCTTTCCATCAGCGGCTTCACACTCATTAACTGAGCCTCCCTGAGTACCCCCTTTGCAACCATATTCAAAGGAACCACTGACCACGTGGTCTCTTTTAGGTAACTTTTTTTAAGCATGCTGTACTCTGAGATTGCCATCTTTATTTTTGAGCTAGCCTGCTGTTTAGACAAAAGGTGATTTCAGAGAATTTTGCTCCAACGTTTTAAAGAGTCTCAGGACAATCACCTCAGGGATGCCTCCAGTTTCCCCGCATCCCATCAGTCTGGATTCTTGAGGAATTTGAAGATGGACATTTTTCTCCCTTTCTATCAGGACCCATCTACGTGTGCCTGATCAGAACCTTCTTTGGGGGTAGGCAGACGCTATCTGGTTCTTCTGGTCAGAAAGTAGAGGAGGCAGTGGTCTGTGGACCCTGTGGGCCCTATGTTCCAGTCCCTTCTCTGACTGTTGGCCCTCCTTCTTTCTCTTTTGTGCTAGATGAATAGAGACCAACACCTGTTATCTTTAAAAAACAAGCCCCACTGACCTGGAGTCAGTTTCAACCAGCAACTGTGGAACAGAGTAGAAAATGCTCCTTCTAGTTCCTGAGACTGAAATTTTATACAGCCCTTTATTCTCTTAGACATAACTCAGGACACCAAAGAATTGGGGCTTTGATGAGTTATATCCTAAAACAAAGAGAAATCAATTCCTCTTAAAATGAAAATCTGTCTCTTTACATATTAGCACAGGCAAAATTCTAAATGAATTATTACTATATTCTTCCCCCAAAGAAATGTTGATGATAAAAATGGAGTTACCCACCATTTTGCATATCCCTTTAATAGCTGACTTAGGAGATAGCTGGATATTTACATCTGCTTCTGTGTGCAAAGTTATGCAAATACATCATTTTGATCAAAACTATTATCCCAAAATTGCTCAAGTGTCATTCACCCCTTTTCACCAACCCTGTGAACAAGGAGGATGAGCCCTCAAAGGTAAAACTGATGTTGCCTTAACATCAATCAGGACAGAGGTTCAAAACTATTGCAGTGGTCTGGAAGGATTTGGGGGGGGGGGGCGACCCTTGGGGATCACACTTAGAGATCTAATGGGTAAAGCTTTTCAGCACAGAAAGCTTTTCTTCTCTCACGGCAGGGAGGTTCTCCAGCTCTGGAAGGTGAACGTTTGATCAGGAATGTGTCTTCTCAGGCAGATGACATCATCTTTTTTGAGGCCTTCCAGGATTCTGATGTGATGCTTAATGCAGGGTTCTTCATGGTATAGTTCTGGGATGGGAGAGCATGGCTCCACCAATTTTTGAGTGGCTAATCCTAGAAGTTACCTCCAAACCAGCTCCCTGCTGAGCCGAGTTCAGGATAGAACTCCACTTGACAGGAACGACTGTGCAGAGTTGGAGCTTGTGCCCCAAGTGCAGAGACTTGGTGCATTCCACTCGCCAACAGATGGAAGAGGGCTTGGGGATGAAAGGCTTGCACCCTCATCTCTGCCTCTCAGAAGGCATTGGGTGTGCATTGGGGGTGGTTCTGATGTTTCCCCTTCTCGATACCAAGGAGTCCATTCCAGCTGAAAGCAACCCCATACTCCAGCGACACTGCCATTGAGTGGATGCTGACTTGTATCGACCCCTGTGGGTTTCTGAGACTGTAAACATGTCCAGGAACAGAAAGCCCAGTCTTTCTCCCACAGGGCTGCCAGTTGTTTCAAACTGACGACCATGTGGACCTGCAACCACAGAGCAAAACTTCCCCCATGGGTTTCCCACACTGCCACTCTCTGCTTGAGTAGACAGCCTCATCTTTTGCCCACAGGGTGGCTGGTGGTTTCAAACTGCTGACCTCTCTTTTGCAGTCCAAAATCTTGACCATGGCCTCCCCATGAACCGGGAGTGGGGGGCTGGGGGTCAGCTCAGTAAATACGCAGTAACACTGGATTTTTCCCCAGTCCACATACCCAGTTAGCATCGTCATATGGCCTCCAATTACATGCCCAAATTTTCCACCAGCCTGAGTGTGGCTCTCAATACTTGGGTAAATGGAATTACTCTAAAGAGTGATGTGGATAAAGAAAACTCTAGAATTTTTCTGGTTTCTGAAGCACTGTTTGTCACCAAGATAGAAGAAACATAACACTGGAAACACACTGATTTCTGGGACCTATTTCCTACCCAAGCTGGGTTCATATTGTCTTGGTGAGTTGATGATCCCTAAAAAAATGCCACCCTTGGATGGCTTCTTCTCATGCTCCGGCCACTCAAAGTCCATACCAGAATGCCACTTCTGTCTGGAAACCTCTGCTCTAGTTCTAAAGACTTCTGGGAATCTAAGGCTTGCAGATTGCCCTCCTGTGACCTCTGTCCTCCCGAGGTCTGCATCTCTGTCTCTTCTGGTGTCTTGACAGCTCAGACGTGGCTTTGTCTCCACTGATGAGACCTCAGTTGATGGATTGCATGGCATTCGTGTATGATGTGTATGACAGGACGGCATTCTACTGCACTACGATGCATGATGTTGTAGGTAAGGTAATGACATCATATGACAGAAGGCTTACATTCTGCTCCACCAAGGCCGTCTGATCAGATTGCACATAACTATTCCATGACGGCAAAGACAATGGGATTTAACCAGACACTTGGGCATCAAGGCTTAGCCACATGGGCCTATCAAAGGAGCCGGGCGCACTTTTCAAAACTGCTGAGGGAGTATCTTCTGTGCTCAACAGCGTACCCCCTCACATCCCCAAGAAAGTGTGCTGTAATGCAGCCAGCAAGCTGGGTGGGCCTGGGCTGTGCTGCTCCTGGCTGCCTTGTTCTCACTCTGCTCCCTATTCTGCCTGCCCCTCCACTTTATCAAGCCTGGTGTCCTTCTCTGGGGACTGGTCACTCCTGATCACACGTCCCCAGCATGTAAGACGCAGCCTGGCCATCCTTTCCTCTGAGGGGCACCCTGGTCATACTGAAAACATTACAGGACTTGGGGCACACTGAGTTTTGGTGTGGGTTGATGGCCTCGTTTGGGAACAGATAAGGGAGGCGGGTGGCCAACGGGATGAATGTGAAGTCATGGGTAGGCGGCTAGAATATAGAATGTTTTGGTACCTCTGTATTTACTGGAATATCTAAGGTACGCAAGGCGCCACGTTAACCACAAGGTAGGAGACGTTGTTACTAGATACTGGGGAGTGGTCCTGACCCATGGCCACCCCACACGCAACAGAACCCAGCACGGCCCGGTCGGTCCTGCGTCCTGGTCACCATTGTTGCCCATTGTTGCAGCCACTGCATGTGATAAAGCTGCTCAACTCATAGACTCTTTTCCACCCAATAGCCAGGCAAGGCATCAGTAAAAAGAGCTTCAGGACCGTGCACACCAAGTGCACTTAACACTCAGGCCAAGGATGGGGCTCAGAGGGGCTCAGCTTAACAGAACCCATTGATTCTGGCCTAGACAACATACAGCAGGACTGGGCAGGAAAGGCAGTAAATGCCCAGTTTGGGGGAGGAAACAAGGGCAGATCATTCTAGACAGAAAAGGTAACACAAAGGCTACTGGAGGTGAGAGAGTTTCAGGCACCCCCAGAAAATGTCGGAGTTACCTTTTTTTATTTATGAGGAATGGTAGACAGGGGTGGGGGGTTGCATTATTAACTGTAGAAGTAGAATACCTCAGAGAGTGAATGGGACCCTGGGAAATGAACAGTGGGTCAGCAGGCAGACGAGGGCCAGGGAAACCGAGGCAAGCAGGGCCAATTAAGAGGTAGCGGCATACTGAGCGGAGGACTGGGCCCAGGACGGGAGGTCTTCATCCAGACTTCAGTCCACTGCAATGCAGATCACCACACAGTGTCCAGGGGGAGAGGGGAAGCTGCCTCCAGGCTCAGGCTCTGCCTAGGCGGGATCACAATTTTCCCAGGCCCCAAGCCCCCAGGGAGCAAACACATGTGCCTTCTCCTGCACCTGCAACTGCATGCCCAGTAGGAAGCTTGGGGTTGATAAAGATAGACAGAGATCCTTCTTTCCCCAGGATAGGGGGGCCAGGGTGGGGCAGAGGGGTCAGGGGGTAGGCTTTGGCTGTGAGATAGACCTGAACAGCAGCAGTATGTGATCTGAAAAGCCCCATTGGCTTTTGGCAGGCCTCCATGGGCAGGGAAGGCTTCTGTACACCAGCAGGGGAGAGGTCAGGCTCCCAGAGTTTCAGGGACCTACGCCAGGGTCAGGGAACCTGACCCAGTCTAGAAGGATTAACTTGGGGCTGGGGGTGGAAGGGTGGGGTGTGGAGGGCATTCCGGGCAGATGCAGCAGGGAAAGGGCAGTAGGGGAGTAAGCTGGCATGGGGAGTGGCAGAGGTGGCGGTGAGAGTGGAGGACAGGCCCCCCCTCTGGCAGGGTTTTGAAGCCCTGCTTGGGAACATCCTGTGAGAGACAGAGGCAGAGTCATTGCTGCCTCTTCAGCCAACTGCTACCTGGGGCAGTTTGCAAAACCAGGGGACCCAGGCTTGGGACAGACAAACTCCTGACAGACTCCTTGCATTAACTGTGCGGGCACCAGCGTTTGGCTGAAATTCAAAAACAGAGCAACCTTATAGGGCAAATTTGCCATCCAATCCATTCTGACATATACTAACCCTGCCAGACAGAGAAGCACTGCCCCACTGGGGTTCCACGGCTGAAAGTCCCTAGGGACGTGGACTGCCCCAGCTCTCTCCAGTAGGTGAGCTTTAACAGCTGGGGTGTCTTCCTTCAAAACCCAAACTCACTACTGCCATGTCAATGCCAGCTCTAAGGACCATACAGGACAGGGTAGAACTGTCATAGGTTTCCCAGACTGTGACTCGACAAGCCAACCACCACGTCTGCCCCCACCCCCCGCCGTTCCTCAGAGTGGAGTTGGAGCCCCCACTCTGCAGTGAGCAGCCGAGTGCTTACCCCTGGCTCCACCAGGACTGTGAGCTCGAAGTGAGTTCACTCAGGGAAGTGTTGGAAGCAGCCACTGAGTCACTTGTTCACCAGAACCACTTTTTGTTGTTATTATCAGGATGATGAGGATCTAAGTACTTTAAGGTTTAATACTTTATCATCTTCTGATTTGAGGTTTTGGGGATTAACTGAGATGGTGTTCCCTGTTCCCTTGTAAAGTTTTATTCATTTATGTATTTGATCATTTTATTGGAAGTTGCTCTGACAGATATCCTAACACCCATAGTTAATTCACATCCAGCAGTCTTGTCCACTTGTTACCGCAATCAGTTTCACAACATGCCCCTTCTTCCTAACCTCCTCGATAGCTGCTTCCCTATATCCACTCCTCACCTACTCCCCCTTAAACCCTTATTATTGTTATTATATACATATATAAAGATCCTTTTACTAGGGGCTCATAAAACAATCCATATATCTATTGTATTAAGCATATTTGTACATATGTTGCCATCATCATTTCCAAAGCATTTACCTTCTATTTGAGCCCTTGGTATCAGCTCCTCTTTTTTCTCTCCTTCCTCAACCCTCCCACCCTTGTGAACCCTTGATAAATGATTATTGTTTTCACATCTTACACTGACTGCTCTCTCCCTTCACCCATGTTTCTGTAGTTCTTCCCCTGGGTGGGGGAAGGGGGATAGTGAGGCATCGTGCAATACAATTGGTAACGAGCCTTCCTCTACTTCTCCCCACACCTTCCCCCTACCCTCCTGGTATCACTACTTCCACATCTGTTCCTAAGGGGTTTACCTATCCTGGATCCTGTGCATCGTGAGCTCTGATTAGTACCACAGAACATGTTCTAGTCTAGCCAAAATTGAAAGGCAAGACTGGGGCCATGACACTGGGGAATGAGGAAGCCTCAAAGAACCAAAAGAATAGTGAATGTGTTGTCAGTGCTACACTGCACCCTGGTTGACTCATTCCTTCCTTGTGACCCTTATGTTATGGAATGTCCTCTTGTCTACAGATGGGTTTGTGGTATCTCCTCTGAGCCACCTCTTTCTCAACAATATACATTTTTTGTTTTGGGTCTATTGGTGTCTGTTACCTGATCCCATTGACACCTCATGGTCACACAGGCTGGTGTGCTTGTTTCATGTGGGCTTGTTGCTTTTCTGCTAGGTGCCCATGTGTTTAACTTCAAGCCTTTAAGACCTCAGATGCTGTAACTTTTGATAGCCAGGCACCATCAGCTTTCTTCCCCAAAGTCCATCAACTGCCTCAGTGTATTGCCATATAAGTATTTGTACATAGGCCAATACCTCTATTTTTAAAAATCATTTTATTGGGGGCTCATACAACTCTTATCACAATTCATACATACATACATCCACTGTATGCCAAGCACTTTTGTACATTTGTTGCCATCATTATTCTCAAAACATTTTCTTTCTACTAAAGCCCTTGGTATTAGCTACTCATATTTCCCCCTTCCCTGCTTCCCCCTCCCTCAGAAACCCTTGATAATTTATAAATTGTTATTACTTTATCATATCATACGTTGTCCAATGCCTCCCTTCACCCACTTTCCTGTTGTCCATACCCCAGAGAGAAAGTTATATGTAGATCCATGTAATCGCTTCCCCCTTTCTACCCCATCTTCCAATATCACCACTGTCACCACTGGTCCTGAAGGGATCATCTGTCTTGGATTCCCCAGGTTTCTGGTTACTATCTGTACTAGTGCACATCTTCTGAAGACCTCTATATTTCTGATTCAGTATATTTACATATATACACACCTATGTTTACACCTCTAGCCATAGGTTTGCTTCCTGGATCGTTCCTGTTTCCTTTTACCTTCCCCTGCCCCACCATCATGCTCGCCCTTCTTCTGCCTCTTAGTAATTCCTCCCCGCTAGATTGCTAGATCTCTACGTCCTCCTTTTTTGTAGCTTTTAATTCCCTAGTTGTTCTCCTGCCTGTGGCGTTGTTTGCTCACTGCTCCCATCCTCCACCTCCTCCCCCCAACTCCCTCTGTGACTGTAGTTCTTATTACTTTATCCTTCAGCTTGCTTCCCGGGCCTATAAAGGTAGGTAAAACAACAATAATGGAGACAAAAAAACAAAAGAAAACAAAAGATTGAAGAGAAAAGATCATTTCAGGTCTGTCCTCTGACCTTTATGACTATATCCCCATGGGTCCTGGGGGGTTCTGGGAACTGACCCTCCTTGCCTGAAGTCTTTTTCTTTCTTTTTCTTTTTTCTAACATAGCAATGCCAGGGCTCTGGCTAACCTCCTATCAGAACTGTGGGGCTTGCTGTGGCAGGGGGAGTTGGACTGTGCCCGCACAGGCTCCTGAGGGCCATTTCCTGTCGGGCACGAACTTAACAACGCTCATGTCTGGTGCCAACTTACAGCAGCTTTCTGGGCTCTGGGAGCAAGGCCGTCCAACCAGACATTTTTTAAACAGGAAATGAGCAACCTGTTTTCTGACAGGATGAGAACCCCCGTGACCTGGTTACCGGCAAGCTTCACGAATGGCCCGTTGATGACTGTTCCCCAGGGAAAATGCAAGGGGGCTGGACACAATCTCACCCCTCCACCCCTTGGACCCCCAAACTGACAGGGTGCCCCTAGAAATCTCACAGCAGAGTGCAATCACGAGAGGGGGGGAAATCCCAAATTAAATGGCAAGTCCCATCCTCAGATAGATGTGTGTAGGGTAGGACTGAGGACAATGCGCCATTAGGCACACCACAGCCCACTGTGGTCACAGCGACTCCAGTCACTGGCCAGGAAGGAGCAGGACTCGGACAAAAGTTTGTGGGCGGAGAATTTAGAACAACCTCAACTTGCTGACTCGGTCAAACCGCCAGGACATCCGTGTCCAGCTCTTGGTCTCCCCCCCTGCACCCTCTGTCCCTGCTGAAAGCCTGCTACATCAAGCAGGCTGTGGGCCAGGCCAGGTCTGGGGACCGAGGAGATCTGCTCCACTGGGCGTCCAACGGCCGGGTTTTCAGAAGTCGGTCTTTCTTCTTCTAAGGCACCTCTGCAGGAGCAGACTCTCCAACCTTGCCGTGAGCAGCTGCTGTGTGACTTTCTGAGTGTCCTGGGACTGGTTCGGCTGGGCCCCCACCCTCTGCATCTCAAAGCGTGCCTTTCCCTCCTTCCAGCTGCTCATCCTGAAGACCCTCCATGTTGAATCCAACAGGAGTTGGAGGCGAATGCATCCAGCAGCTGGCCACTGCTTGTCGCTAACTTCTGGACCATCCCAAATCGGGTCACCATCCTCCCTTGCCAGAAGGACTGAAACCGCTCCCTGTGTGGTGTCCCATAGTGCCTGGCAGGTGTGAGAGCAGCCACCCATGTGCTGGTTTCTGTCCACCCCCCACTCTCCAAAAGATGGATGAGCACACGGGAGGGGCTAAGCGGTCTGCAGCCGGCGGACTGGGGCCCCGCACTCCCCTGAGGGACTGACCTCACATCTGTAATGAGGAGACAGGCCACGGGCTTTCGGCAGTGGGACTGTCACCCTCTTTGGAGGACTGGGAAACTCTGTCAGCCCCTCAGCCTGCAGGTGTGAGGAAGGCCGTGGGCAGCGGGCTGTCTTCATTCCAGAAGAATGTCACAGGAACAGCCTCAGAGCCGGTGCTGGGAACACGGCGGCCTTACGGGTGCCAGGAAGTTCTTCCAGTCATCCCTAAGACTTATTGCACCTACTTATGCTCATGGGAACACAAAGTTCACAACGCGCTTTCCAACCCCAGAGGGTGGCACTCCCCACCACAGCCAAGAGAGAGCCAGATCTGTCATCTTCATTTCTCCCCAGTGATTCCTTGGTCAAGCATGCTAATGAGACTTCCCCTCCGAGAGGGGACACAGCAGAGGGGGAAAGCTGCCAAACTAAGCTACACTTCTCCCCAAATTACCCCATCTCTACCGGTCCCTAATATACCATGTAGTGGGGGAGAGGGACACATCAATACACAAAATAGTCATTATTTACTGATTCTTCTAGAATCTTGGCATGGGTCCATGTGATCCCCTCACCAATCCCATTAAACACATGCTATTATAACCCTTATTTCAGGATTTCACTGCCCTAGGAAACTGGGGTACATGGAAGTTAAATAACTCACCTACGAGGATACTGCTCCGAATAGGTGGATCTAATGAGAACCATAAGACTTAGGGGTCACTACACTCAACTGGCACAGCATAGTTCACAGAGACAATGTTCTGCCTCCTACTTTGGTGCATGGGGACTGGGGTCATAAACACTCATGAGAAGCCATCGAAGGTGCAAATGCTGGTCTCTCCTCACCCAGAAGAGGGGAGTGTGGGGAGGGGGGAACTAAGACTAAAGGCTCAAGTAGAAAGAAAATGTCTTGAAAATGATGATGGCAACATATATACACATGTGCTTGATACCATGGATATGTGGATTGTTAGAAGAGCTGTAAGAGCCCCCAATAAAATATATATTTTATATACAATTTTTATATATATTAAATATATAAATAAACCATAAGCAACAAATGATTTGCTTTTTAAAATATCAAAGAGAAAATTGAGAGGCCTGTGGAAACAATTAGTCCCACAGACCATGAAAACACTCATCTCTACAACTCGGAGACCTGAAGAACTAGAGAGTGCCCAGCTCCTCCTACCAACTGCTCTGAAAGGGATCGGATTAGAAAGTCCTGGAATAAAAACATGTAAATGAACTCAGCATCATGACAGAGATCAGACTTACTCATCAGAGAGAGACGGTAGGGCACCCCACCCCCAAGAACCTTAGTCACCCTTCAGACCTGGAACTGAGCGCAACTCCTCATTAGAATCATCCCCCCAATTAAAACAAAAAGAGCAGCATTTACCCAAGGAGGAGAGCCAGAGGACTGGGAGAAGGAGCCATGTAGGCAGGAAGCACCAGCAAGGCACAGGGAGGGATGACCGTGGCTGAGCTGACTCCTGGTGTGTGTGAAGTGTTGGGGGTAAAGCTATTGTCTGCTCGGTAGACATCCATTCCATCCACACACAAACAATTTTTAAAATAGTGATTACCTAGTTACAGCCCTTGCAGTCAATACAGGAAGGGGGAAAGTTTTTCGACGCACATCTAAAACACACTAATGACAGCTATAGGCACCCACCCATGCGCCCCTTTAATGAATGTTATCTTTGGGACATGAGATAGGAATGTGTGTAAAACAGAGAAAGCTCCTTTTCTGGTGAGGCCCAAAGTCTACTGTGGTATCCATCCATCCTGAACAGTAAACAAGCTCCCAAAGAGAGGCCAAAACTAGACACTCAAAGGAAAAGAGAATGTTCAAGGTCGGGCAGAATCAATGGGAAGCTGGACTTGCCCATGAACTTGGAGGAGAGGTTCTAAGTTGACAGGGATGACGAGGGAGGCTTTGGCAAGACTGGAATGAAGAGGCAGGTGGAGAGACAGACTGTCTCGTAAGAATATGGGAGGTAGAAGGGAAGGCCTCATTTCTTCACTGCTTGTCTTCTATGCAAGGAGCCCTGGTGGCACAGTGAATTATGCATGGGGCTGCTAACCACAAGGCCAGCAGTTCAAAACTGAGTAATAGATGAGGCTTTTCTGCTCTTGTAAACATTTACAGCCTTGGAAACCCACAGGGGCTGTGCTACTCTGTCCTATGGCTCACTGTGCATCAGAATTGATTTGAGGGCAGTAGATTGGTAGGGAGGCTTCATGCTGGATTGTAGGTATCATGAGGCTATGAACAGGGTCTGTGTGACTCCCCTGGAACTGTAGCATCAGGCAAAATGGTTGGCTTAGAGCCCCTGGTGGATGAACACTGCTTCAGAGGTATAGATCACTGACTATTTTGAATGCCAGTCTAGACAGGTGGTAAGTCAGTTGACTCAAGCATTCCAACTACCATAAAATAACCCCTGCTCTCATTGTGAAGCATCATAAGCCTTGTATAAGCATTGTCATTGGATCCTCTCAGCCACACTTCTGTTTGACAGAGGAAGAAATTAGGCAGTCACCTCTCCTTCCTCCAATCTCACACATGAAAGCCTGGATAATCTTCCTTTCTTCCATTTTTATTTATTTTGTTGTTCTTGAGGCGCTAGCGAGTAAAACATACACGAGTTCGTTAGCTCTGACACCTGGCACTGGTTATACTGATTGAGTTATACAATCTTCTTATCTTCTTTCTCTGAGTTGTTCCTCCCCATGAACATCAATGCACAGCCCCCTGAGCTTCCCATCCCATATTTAAAGTTGCCTGTTGTCGATCTGATTTCACACCATAGAGCTCAAGCAGGCAGAAAGCTGGAGGCAAAGTCTCTTTACCAGTTAAAGCTGAGCTATTATTGGTTTTCAGAAGACTTCAGTGGATATTTGGGGTTTAGGGCTATCTGAATATCTCGAGGCATAAGTTTAAGGGATTGGTGCAAAGCCTAGTGTCCTTGAGAATCTGAAATTCTATTCTGCATTTTCATCCTTTTGATCAGGACCCTTCTATAGAATCTTTTGATCAACATGCTCGGCAAGGACAGCTGGGCACCGTCCAGTTCTTCTGGTCTCTTAACAAAGGGGGCTGTTGTCTGTGGAGACAATTGGCCACATGTTCTATGTCCTCCTCTTCTTCCTGCTTCTCCTTCTTCCTCTGTTGTTCCAGGGGAACAGAACCCAGTCCTTTTGCATTGGAATGCCTCTTTCACATGCTCTCTTGACTATCCCCCAGAGAGCAGGATTAAATTAAAAAGTTCATGTACTGAGTTAAAAACCGCGAGGTCACCTTGAAAAAGGATTCTCGATAAAGTTGTCACACCAACATTGACAGCAAATCAGAAAGAGTCATCTGAGACAGGACAGAGCTGAGCAAATTGTCCTTGCTGGATATGTTGGCCTGCTCATGACATCTAAAATTAGAACTCTAGAAGCAAAGAGGAGGCTATCTCTGTCCTTAGCTCATACTGTCCTGTGTCACCCATACGGCAGAGTCCAACTTCCCCTTTACAGTTTCTTACGCAGTTATTTTTATGGAAGCAGATCACCGGGCCTTTTCTCCAGTGGAGGGACTGGAGGTTTGAACCACTGACCTTTCCACTGAACTACTGGTCCAGCTATGTGCTTACACCATTGCGCCACCAGGACTTCTTCTGACCAGCACATGACAGTTTAAAGACACAGAGTCTACAGAGACACAGTCACTTACCCGTAGAGATGTAACACATGAACAGACTGGTTCTCAAAGAACTCAAAACTGGAAACGCCACATCCATCGATGGTTTGGCCATTCTTATACCAAGTCACCTCTGGCTTGGGCTGCCCTAAGGATAAAGACGTGAAAAAATAATAAAACTCATTTAAGTTTGAGGCCGCTTCAAAAAGGTTTGTGGGGAAATCCCATATTCCTTTCTTCCCCTTTTCCCATACCTTTTTGAAGCTCCCGGTATTAATTTTAGAAAAGAAAGCTACAGAGCTAGGACCACGGACAAATGATAAGCACTGTGGATGAGCATGAGAGAGCTTATGCCAGTTGGGGATCTATAACTCTCATGGTATGAATGCGTCATTCGACAAGCACTTTGGGACCTAAGATTATGCTCATCTGGTTGGGGGTGGAAATTACCATGTGTGGCAGTGTCATCATCTCCTCTTAACTTGAGAAAAGAGGTATATATAGTCTAGCTGTCAACCAGGTCAGAGTCAATGAGGCTTCTGTGTGGGCATGGCCTTCTCCTGAGGATTCTGGGAACTCTTGTCTTCCTCCCTGGAGACAGAACACACTTTCTCTCGGCCTTCCCTTTCCAGCTGTTGAAGCATTCAGAAAGCTGGAAGAGACACAGGAAGACCCGTGCCACTGGATCCACAAGACTTTCCACCCACTGGCCTATGATCTTCCTGCATTCAACATCATTGCATGTGCTGCATGAGTCCGAAGAGGAGTTTATGGACTAGTGTCAGACATATAGATTAATATCACACTTATGGACTTGATCCAGACTGGACTGTGATGTTTTCTCAATATACCACTGCTCTTTGATCTGAAGTTCTTTCTTATACATATATGAGTATCTATGAATTTCTCTGGTCCACCCAGACTCACACACAATGTAAAAGAATGCTGCCTTGATCTCAAGCAATGAGGGACCCAAATGACACAAAACTTGAAAATAAGACCAAAATCTTGATGTTGAATCCTTTCCATATTGTATAAAGGAAGAAACCTACTCAAGAATTACCTAGAGAGACATACTTTGTTTCACTCAGTTATGAAACTTTTGATGAAAATGCTCAGACTGAGTGAAGTTACATGCTAACGTGTAGATTTCTATCCAAACGTGATGCAAATCATTTCCTCCTGTCAGAAAAGCTCGCCTCATAAGTCATGGTTTATTGCTTTATAGGACATCAGTCCACCTCTCGTCAGTCAGTTTCTTGTACTGCCGTGGATGACGTGTCCTGCTATGCTGGTAGCTATGCCACCAGCCTATCACTGGGGATTGACCCAGTGACAACTGTGAACTCAGGCATAGCAGTCATTGTGATGAAGGCACCGGACCAGGCAATGTTTCACTCTGTTGTAAATAGGGCTGCTGTGAGTTGCAACAACAGGGATATTAGCCCATGATCTCCCTAACCCAGCCGTCTTATCCTCATGTTCCCTTACGAAGTGGTTGATAAGTGTTTAATTCTTCAAATCTTTTTAAACCAGTTCTAAATGTTTTCTGGAACTCCCCCCCCTTTTTTTTTACTGTCTAGATAAATTACTTACTAATGATCCATATTGGTAACTGAAGAATCTTGATCCCAGTGAGAAATCCCATGTTTAATCCTCTTCATACCAATGTGGAACAACCCTTAGGAATTACTTTCGCCTAGGAAGCGCACGCGAGCTTGGTGTCCAGATTTTTTAATGAAGGCCACAGGTATGAGGATCTTTGTGACTCGTCTTTCTATCACTATCTGGATCCCTTATTAATGAATGACTTGAATAAAATCTCGGGAATGTTGGCTTCACAGTCATATGCATGCCCTTTTACCTTTCTGAAAATTAGACATTAACAGGGCTTAAAGGTGAGTCTATGTTTGACACAAAAGAGAAAAGAACAAAGTGGATGAGTAAGTGGGATTTTCTTTCTGATCAGTAGGAGCTTGTGATGCTGGTTTTCCGGATACTGTGCACCTGTGATCAATGAATGTCCTCACAGAAATTGACCTCCTCTATTGCTTCTCGGCTTTGGGGGCAAGATCAAGTGTAGAAATTGACCTCCTCTCTCCCCCCACCACTCCTGCCCCGCCCCACCTCTCACAGAGAGTGCATTTGTCCCTTTTACTAATGAGATGCTCTGATAAAACCCCAAGATTTCTGTCCTCCCCTTGTTACCAAGGAAGAAGACTTCCAGTTTCTGCCAAAGAGCTTTCTACCTAGCCTCCAGGTCCTTGAAAATCTTCTGAAATGTGCCACATGTACCTGGGCTTGAAAAGGGTGGTCCACCAGTTTGAGTCATGTGTCTGTCACATGATTTGGGGTCAACCAGCCTCAGAGACCACTAAAATAAGACTCCACATTTTTACAAAGTCCTAGAGGGGGGCGGGAGTGGGGGAAGAGAAGCTAACCAAGATCAGCAGGTGACTGGATCAAACCAGTGAGCTGTGTTAGAGGCAGGAACTGGGTGGGCCCAGAAGCCCTTGACTCTCCTGCAAGCCCCGTTCACCACTGGCCTCCTGGGTGTCTCTATCTATGTCTGACTCTGTCTGCATCTACCTCTGTGCTGAGCCCTGGGATGTATTTGGGGTCACCAGGAGCCTTCCTCATTCCTTCTTCCTTCAGGTAAGCAAGCAGTGGGTCCCTGGAGTCAGGCGCAGACATGTCTGCAGGCAAAGACATGCCCACAGCTGCTGGGCGGCTGACCTCACTCGGACCAATGATGAGACGATCAAAAATGTGCTTCCCTGAAGGAGGAGACTGCATGACGCCAACTTCCCTGTTCTAATCGGCCTGGTGTCCCCTTTCAGTCCCTTCTCATGAGATCCCTTCTCCTTGGCGTGGTGGTTGACTGCCATCCAGTGGGTCACTGACTCACGGTGACCTCAAGCACATGGAAACGAGACTGCCTGGTCCCAGGCCACCCCCACAACCTGTTTCAGATCACACTGCTGTAGATCCCTAAGGCTCTTCCCGGGCTTATTGAAAACATGGATTCACAGATCTTTCCTCCTTGCCTGTTTTCATCTAGAAGAGGGAAGGCGAATCTTTTTTGTTTCTGCAACAGGCCATTTGGATATTTACAATATCATTCAAGGACCATAGAGGTCAAAGAACTGATAAACTCACCCGTAAGGTGACGGCTGCACCTGCTTCTCTATGTTGAAGCGTGTGATGTTAGCTAAGTGATGATCTCTGGGCCTGGTCGCGTAGTGGTTACTCTTCAGACTGCTAAGCACAAAATCAGCAGTTCAAAACCACCACCCGCTCCTCTGGAATGAAAGATGAGGCTTCGACTCTAGTCAACATTTACAGTCTCAGAAACCCAATGGGGCAGGCCTACTCTGGCTCTGAGGGCCTCCAGGAGCCAGTCTTGACTCGACGGCAGAAGTCTTGGGTTTGGATATGGCCTGCAGGCCGGACAGTCCCCTCACGCCTGCAGAACGTCTGCCGTCCGGTCCAGCGTCCCAGCAGCATGAAACTCACTGGCCTGCTGTTTATCTCGGCCATGCGGTACAGGGGCTGGAAATCGAACCCCAGTCTCCCAACTGGGAAGCACCAAATCCACCTCTGAACCACCAGTCTCGAAGATTCCTTCTTAGGAAGCACGTCACCACCCTGTTACGTGTGCGTATGTGTGCGTATGCATACTCCGTGTGCTTGGCATGTGTGAGCTGAGCTGGGAATACTCATCCAGATCCCTTTGGCCCCAGTGTTTCCTGCAGACTCACTAGGCCAATTGTCATCCCCGCTCGCTAACTGGCTGTTGCTGTCCTCGAGGTGGGACGGGTGGGAATAACCAGGGAGATGGCATCTTCCGCCTCGTGGGGTTCCTCTTTTCTCCCTCCTCCTTCGAGCACCCTCACCCCAACAGCCCCGCCTCGCTTTCTGAGGTGGCTTTCTGAGGGAGCCCACCACCACACTGGCTCAGCATCAGCCCCAAACACGGAGGTTTCCTGGGACGCCTGGGGGGCGGCCCCCTCAGTGCTCCAGGTGAACTGTGTGTGCCGGCTGCCTGAACAGCACCGGGGCACGCACGGGCAAGGAAGGAGGCCCACGCGTGACGCAAGCAGGAGCTCTGGCGGGGCTGCAGGTTACATGTGAGACTGTGTCGGAATGGACACGATGGCTGTTCAGTTTATCTGTTTGCGTTTCATTGTAGAGCCTTTTGCTGTGTTTAATAATAATAAAAAAGATCTTTGTCGTTAAAAAAAGCAAACAAACCAAAAAGACATCTCTGTCGTCAGGATGATATGAGAGAGAGAGAGAGAGAGAGAGAGAGAGAGATCAAGGCAGCTCAGCTCTGGGCACCCAGGCATCTCCACTGAGGAGGCCTGCAGCCCTTCCTGCAACTGGCTCTGCTCTCTGTGCTTAGAGAAGAGACCCTCCCAGAGAGTGGAGCCTTCTCTCTGCCCTCGGAAGGGACCAAGAGTTGTCTTGTTTGGCATATGTTTGTTTGTTTGGGGGTTATTTTATGGCAGAAATATGCGAGCCCAATGATTTTAGTTTAGTTTAGTTTAGTTTAATAGGAAAGCCTTTTCTACCCTCTGGAATACTAACTAGAACCCGATCACCTCTGACTGGCGGAATCGCCCGATCTCCTGTCTGATTTCCACAATTGCACCAGTGATTGGCGTGCCTGAAGGAAGCCACAGCAAGGTGGGTGTGGGAGCTCACGAAGAGGGCCAGAGGGAGGGGTCAAGAGAGCATCGGAGGTGAATGCATTCGTGGTGCCCCTGTGGCTTAGGCGACGATGAGTGGATTGCCTGAAAAAAATGATCCAGGTGAGATTGGCCTAAAAAAAGCTCCAAGGTGAGCTAAGGAAGATCACCCAGGAGGGACCCAGACGTTTCTTGGGGGAAAAAATTCTTTAAGGGAAAAAAAAAAGAAAAAGGATCAACTACTTGATCCATGATTATCCCAAGTGACCTATCCACCAAGACGGGGTCAGGGGAGGATCAAGAAGGGAAGGCTGGTTACCGGATATGATGCAGCGAAGCACTGTGTCTGACTTCTCGGGCACCTTCTGGGACAGCAGTGTGGACAGGAAACAGAGTGGGCGTCTTGGGGACACTCCTGTATCTGTCATCCTTTCATGCCATGTCAATCTGAAAAGCAGATGTTCCCGCATTACCCTTTTTAAAATAAATCATTCTACTGGGGGCTCATACAGCTCTTATCACGATCGATACATGCATCCATTATATGCAGACCACATTTGCACATTTGTTGCCATCATCATTCTCAAAACACCCTTCTTTTACCTAGGCTTGCGGTATCAGCTCCTCATATTTCCCCTCCCTCCCCATTCCACCTCCCCCATTAACCTCTATTAATTTAAAAAATTATCATTATTTTGTCATATCATACCCTGTCCAATGTGTCCCTTCACCCACTTCTCTTTTGTCCATACCCCAGGCAGGAGGTTAAATGTAGATTCTTATAATCAATTCCCCCTTTCTACTCCACCTTCCCTCCTCCCTCCTGGCATCACCACTCTCATCACTGGTCCAGAAGGAGTCATCTGTCCTGAATTCCCCATGTTTCCGGCTCCCGTGTACATCCCCTGGTCTAGCTGGATTTGTCAGGTAGAAGCATTTGAGAACTAGAGGAAAGTTGCCTATTTCATTGTTGCTACGCTGTACCTTGACTGACTTGTCTCCTCCCTGAGACCCCTCTGTAAGGGGATGTTGCTTCACCTATTGATGGCCTTTGGGTCCCCAATCTGTACTCCCCCTCATTTATAATGATATAAGTTTTAGTTCTTTGATGTCTGGTACATGATCCCTTTGACACCCCCACATCACCCTTTTATTCTGGGATTTCATTGATCTTCCCGGAAAGCTGAGAAGCTGCCCTGCCCCTTAGTGACCCTTAGGGAGAGCAGGAATCATCGCTGGATGGGACAAACGGCTGCGTGCTCAACGAGCAACCAAAACATTGGTGGTTTGAACCTGGAGGTGCCTGAGGAGAATGACCTAGAAACCTTTGAAAGACCATGTCCTTGGCAACCTCATGGAAGAAGCACCCCACTCTTCTGCAATCGTGGGGTCTCCACTCACCAGAATCAACTCAACGGGTGACTACCGGTTGGCTTTTGTTTTAGGGAAAGCAGATGCACGGTGCTGTGCTTTGGGTATACAAACACCTTAGGCCATGAAAATCTTTGCTGATGGCATTTCAACCTCAACTCTTGGACGCTTCCCTGCGGTTAGGGCTGCCCTGTGCATGGCAGGACGCTGGGCACATGCCTGGCTTCTACCGACTCCATGCCAGGAGCACCCTGCCCGTCTTGACACTCAAGACTGTCTCCAGGCATTGCCAGATGTTCCTTTGGGGACACACCCAGTTGAGTCTGAGAGGCGGATCCCAGGATGGCCAGAACCAAGATTGAGTAAGAGGTTCGGGGTGAGTCAAAGACTGGTGCCAATGGGTCCCTGGTGAGGCTGTGAGTCAGGCATGGGCCTGCTATGTCCTCCAGCTCAGTGGTTCAAACCCCCCAGCCGCTTCTCAGGAGAAAGATGAGACCATTTTCTCCCATAAAGACCAGAGCGGGATTGGCCTTGAGGGCAGTGGGTTTGGGTTTAGGTTTGGAAGGCTGGTACCACACACACCCCACTTCCTCTTTCTTTCTCTTCTGTTTTCTTTTTCCTCATCCCATGTCAGGGCTGAAAGTGAGAATGTATTTACCAATGGGGATATATATATATATATATATATATATATATATATCTTACAGATCTTTCATAAGACATACATATCATACAGCTAACATCAGAAATAATCAATAGGTAATGTTAGCATAATAAATAAGCAATAAGATGGTCAGCATCTTGACTAAGTGCTAGTTGACCTTGAATCCCCCTGAGCTCTCCCCAGGGGGAGTAACCTCTGATCAACAAGAGATGCCAAAACAGAGCTTGCTGCATTTTGCATTGTGTTGGCTAAAGAACCCATTTGCTTTTATCTACAGAAAACCTTTAGGCACTGTGAAATAGCCAGGCACAGAAATGATTCATCTTCTATGGAGATCCTCTATGGCAGGTCTCTTATGGGGAGATTATTGGAGGGATTGTGTTTGGTCATGAGAATGTATACTAAGATTTATTTATGTCTCATCGCTGTGAGAGTCTCTCCTACCAGAGTCTTTCTCTTCTTGTGTTAAAAGGTATCCATACTGTTGTCCAAAAATGGTACATACACATCTTTGTCTCTGAAGAAAGAAATCTGATCGTAAAATGACATGACTCTCCAGGTAAGAATGATGTTCTTCTTGGGGAAAGCAATGCCTTCTATACACTGAGGGGGTGTGTGTGGCATGGGGGGGTGGGGGCAAGCTGGTGTTTTGATACGAAACCCTAAACAAATCCAGTGCGGTGCCATTGGTTCCAGCTCTGACCACCTTACACAGAGTTCAGAGGCTGGAAACCTTCACTCGAACCACCAGCCTCGTGTTTTCTCAGAGGAGCAGCTGGTGGCTTTGAACCTCTGACTTGGTTAGCAGCCCTGCCTTTCCCTGGTGGGACCTTCAGACAAGGAGACATTAAACAACCCATTAGTGGCTAGGTATCTGTGTTAGTCTGGGTAGACTAGAGAAACAAATTCATAAGCACACATATGGATAGAAGGGAAAAGTTTGTATGCAAGAGGAATGGAACATTGAGAAAGCATCCCAACCCAGTCCAGTCCAAGAACATAAGTCTGATATTAGCCCATATGTCTGATACCAGTCTATCAAGTCTCCTTCCAACACACGAAGCACTTGCAATGATACCAGGACAATCACAGGCCAGCGGGTACAGAGTCTTGTGAATCCAGCTGGGGTGAAAGCATCCAGACGCTGGCAGGGGTCTCCCCATGGCTCCTCGTTTTCAGGGTTCAGCATCCATCAGCAGTATCCATTGGCAGTAGAAGTATCTCAGCACTGGCAGGGATCTCTCTGTGACTTCTCCAGCCCAGAGGTCTGGTTCCATCAGGGCACCCATGTGGCTTCTCCAATCTCCAAGATTCAGGATCGATCAGCATGCTGTCATCTCATCTTGTCAGTAGAGACTGAGACAAGTCTCTCTTCTCCAATTGGGAAATCCCATAAGACTTCCCAGAATTCTCAGGAGAAAACCATGCTCACACAGAGGCCTCATTGGCTATCTCCAGATTGACAAGCTAGACTCCACCCCGAGGCTCCCAACCGTGAAACAGACACACGAGTACATGACTACCACGGTATCTTAGTCTCATGTCTTTTAAACTATCTACAGCTGCGGTTCTCAACCTGTGGGCCATAACCCCTTTGGGGGTCAAATGACCCTTTCCCAGGGGTTGCCCAATTCATAACAGTAGCAAAAATGACTGAAGTAGTGAAGTAGTAGTGAAAATAATTTTATGGTTGGGGGTCACCGCAACATGAAGCACTCTGTGAAAGGGTGGCAGCGGGAGAAAGGTGGAGAACCACTGCTCTGCAGAATGATCATGAATACCTCTTGTAGTTTCTAAGAAAAAATGGCCTCCGGCTTGGTAGAGGGCAGTGAGGAGGGGCATTCAAGGAGATGGATGGACACAGTGGCTGCAACATAAGAACTTTGAGGAGAGCTCGGGACCCGGCAGTGTTTGTTCTGTCAGAGCTGACAACGGCAACGCGGCTTCTAGATGAGAACCTGAAGCTCGGAGAGGTACAGCTTGCCCCGGATCACGGATCAAGTACAGCTATGTGGGTCATACCCTTCCCGTGAAGGGCGTCTCCCGGAACCGAGTGGGGCATAACCAGCACCGATGGATGACAGTCCTACAGGAGACCAAGGGTGTTCCCCACACTGCAAGGCTGTCAGCGCCACTCTGCCAATCTGCTTTGTGGGCCCCCCGGTTTGAAGATGGCAGTTAGCTGTAAACAAAGAGGAGCCCCCCCCCACCTCCTTCTGTGTCACCTGTTCCTCATCTGTAAAGGGAGATGGTGATTCTCACCTCCCATATTGTTCTGACGACCAGAAGACTGGGCTTCAATCCCCTCGTTAGAAGGGGGTAATAACCTCGGACACTTCCAGGAAAGATTCCACGTGGTTCAGCGGACCATTTCCCTTTCCTGCCCTGAGTTACCACAATAACTTTTTTTTTTAAAGGGATGGTCCAGTTGATGTCTAAAACCCTCTCCTGATTTATGCCTTGAAAGTTTGCAAGTGGGACTGAGCCCCGGTGGTGTAGTGGTTGTGCGCGGGACTGCGGCCCCTTGGGTCGGAGGTTCAAATCCAGCAGCTGCTCTCCAGGAGCAAGGCTGGGCCTCCTACTCCCACCACCAGAGGGCAGTGATGCCCTCCCCCCCCCATAAAAAGTTTGCAAGCAGCCTCCCAAGGCACAGTAAGTTGCCGATCGCAGCAGAGGCTAGAGTGTAAGGAATCAGAGGAGGCTGTGGAAGAAGTGGCTGGTGAGCTCCATGAACAAGTGTCACTTCTGTCCTGAGGCCAAAAGAAGCTCGTGGTGCCTGCTTTTCTGATGGGACACCCGGATCAAGGGCTCTGCAGAGCAGTGCTGCCCAGAGTGGGAAGGTGGGACCACCCAGGGGGCACTGCAGAAGCAGGTGCCTGCCTGCCTTTGGTCCTGGGCCATAAACTATTGGACAGAGAGATCTGATTGCTGTGGGGGGGGGGGGTGCTGAGTTTGTTGTGGTTTTCTCAAAAGAGAGAATCAGGACAAATAAGCTTGGGAATCTATGAATTCTTGATCCAGAGGAGGGGGTGGGGATGGGGGTCGGCAGAACAGACTTTCCAATTCTCATGGACTCCAGCCGGATCCCTGTGACTATGACCCTGAGATCATTTCTAGAACCCGACACAGAAAAAGAAGACTTCGACCAAACAACACTCGTCTACCTTGAGCTTTAAGCTCATTTGAGAATTAGCCCTCCAGGATCCAGCTGACAGCAGAGACTGCAAAGGTGACATGGGCACCTTCAAAGGCCATGCGTACAGGCTCGTGGGAGAAGGTCTTTCTGAAAAGGAGGTGAACATGGGGGCTCCCCCAAAAGCGGTGATCAATCAAGGAGATGTTGAGTGGTCCATGCTTTGCTGGGCTTATTCTCCACAACAAGGTCTTTTTTTTTTTTTTTCTAAGTTTCTGGAGGCAAACGACTCATCCACAACTGCCATTTCCAAGCCATGCCTCCTCCTAGGCCCACTACTGCCAGCAGTGAGGTGAGGAGAAAGCTCAATCACCCTGCCCTGGGTGGCTGCGGTGATGTGAAGGGCAGTGCACCTCGTCCGGGACTCCTCCCTAGTGACGACATCCTGACAGTGTTGTCCCACACATTAAAGTTCTGAGAAAGGCGAGGCCTTTGACTCACGGAGCTCATTGACCACAGTTGCAGCCACGGGGCACTGACTGTACTGAGGAAAGAGAAAGGACAGTTAAATCGGGCTGTGGTTCATGTTTCATGGTTTCCTCTTAAGGTGAGAACCCTTGGCGACAGACGTATCCTTCCTAGTAGAGATGACGAATCAATATTGAAGCACTGACATGCATGGATGGGCCTGGGACGGCTTCTCTGAGAACCTGCTGTTTGGCTCTGGGGGACAGAAGTTGCTTGGTCTTTGTATTTTAAGTTTTGCATGTGCCTTAGATACTGTCGACTCTCAGTGGGGACAGGTCCTTAGCTAAAGACCCATGGTCCAGTGATTCCTCTTACAAACACTTCCAAGCACTTGCATCTAAGTATTTGCCCCAGGGAAGGCTCTGGTCTCACCCAGGCCTCGATAGTCTATTCATTTAGCACACATGAGACTTCATTCAAAAATATTGCTACCATGTCATTAAACAAAATTCTCAACATGTGAAGCTATTCTTTCTGAGCACATCATCCATCTAAATCTGGGTGTTGGTCCTTTTAGGATCCCTTTTCTTTTTAAAAATTTTTTAATGTTTTCTTAACATATAATTTACATACTATACCATCCAATGATTTCAATGTAGTATTTACAGAAGTTGTGCATTCATCACCGCCATCAATAGAGCATCTTCTTCATCCTTATATTCATGATTTTTAGCTTCCCATTTCCCCCCAAATCCCCACCCTGCCACAGCCTGAAGAAACTATTTATCTAGTTACTGCCCCTACATATTTACCTATCCTGGATTTCATACAAAGAAAACCACACACCAATACAATAAAATAGAACACCGGAAAACCTTAATTCAGAAGAAAGTAGGAGATAATTTTTTAAAAGAACAAATTGGGTCTCTTGCTTCAGCGCCCACAGTGGGATCACCCCAGAATTCCTCTGGGAGCTGGAGGCCAGGGACTGTTTTAAGAAAATGACAGACAGGGCAGACATGGGAGGAACTGCCAGCTTTGATAAGGCCAAGCTGAAGAAAACAGAGACGCAGAAGAACACCCTGCCAGCCAAAGAGACCGTTGGGCAGGAGAAGCATAGTTAAATCTCCTAATCCTGAAGGATTCGCCCCCTCCATCGTCTACCAGACGGATGTGGAGGAAGAGTCACCTGCAAGACGGACACCAGCGTTGAGCTGCCTGCAAACCCACACACCTCTGGGTCTCCGAAGGGACTACCAACTTTGCTGGTCTGCTCTGGGATACTAAAGAAAATTATTTGTATGATTGATAGAAACAAAACACACCTCATGGCATAAAAAAAAAAAGAACAAATTTAAATGGGCCAAAAGGGAGAGCAAATGATAAAGTGCTAAATTGCAATGTACTGACAATTGACATGGATTCACTTTCCAGTGCACTCTGTCTGACAGCAGGTGTTCCCATCAATCGTCAGAGGGGAGTACCTGGAGGCTGGACCCTGCTCATGGGTTTGGGGCTATCGCTGCCATCCACAGCCTCTGCAAACCAGGCACTCAGAATTTAAGCTCTAATACAAGTCCCTCCTCCGGTCTCAGAGTTTATGGTGTACAATCCTCGGGTCACCCGCGCAGGTGTGTTTCTCCCATGTGGACTTAGCCTCCCTTAGATGGCTGCTTGTCTTCAAAGCACAGATACTGTTCTTTCTGTTAGCAGGACACCCTCCGATTTCTTCAGGGATCTCTTCTGGAGCAGCTCTGACACTCCTTATCTGAGCTTCCCGTGCCTCCATTTCTTCATCTGCAAGACGATGATCATTGGAGCGCCTACTTCGTGCGGATGGTATGCCATGAAGGGTAAAATTCTCAGTCGCAGAGTGAGCGTTCGGTAAGTATTCCTTGCTGCCATTCACGCTGAGTTTCCCTTTTCAAAGTTACCAAAGCACTAGCCTTCTCTTAGGTCTGGGCAGAACAACCAAGCGGTCACAGGAGGGTTACAGAACGCCGAAGGCCTAGGACACTGCCAAGTTTTTGTTGGCGAGTCTGCCACACAGATAGCCGTGGCAATCAGCTTGAGGAGGCTGGGAAGGGCTGTCTCCACCCACACACAGATACTGTGTCCCCGGCTCCCTGGCACTGGCAGGACAGCAAGCAGAGGACTGCTTCCTCACTGGGGACAGGAGGGATTAGTTCTGATGACCCCGTCTAATCCGGCGGCAAGTGTGTGCTGGAATTTACCATCGGGCTTCTTGTAGGTTTGGGACATGATACCTACTGCCATTTAATTGGCTACCATTCCCCAAAATGAAGGAGCTCTGCTATCAAGGCTCGTCCGATCCACAGGGACCCTGTACAGGGTTTCTGAGGCTGTCAATCGTGACAGGAGTAGGCAGCCCCGCCTTCCTCTTCCCCTGTGGCTTCCCAGGCAGTGCCACCAGGAGTCCTGACTGGATTCCCAGTGTGGGGGTTACATCATCTGCTCTCCATTTGAGAGGATTCAGAGTGAAGGGGTGGAGCTCAGCCTGTCAATCAGGTTACAGCTTGATGACCTCATCGGAGGCGCTAAGGAGATAAATAGCTCTTTCTGGAGGCAGGAGGCCTTATGGATGAGGAGCCTGATGGAGCTGCACTGATGGAGCCAGAGCAGCCACACGGAGACCCCAGCCAGGGCTGAGATGCTTCCACCACCACTGCATCCACAAGATTTTCCACTAGCTGTGGTCTTCCTGTTCTCAACATCATTGTATATGTTGCATGAGTCCGAAAAGACTTTGTAGATTGGTATCAGACATATGGGCTAATATCAGACTTATGGACTCGATCTGGATGAGACTGAGACATTTTCTCAATACCCAATTGCTCTTGTTTATAAAGCTCTTTCTTATACACATATGGGTGTCTGTCTGAATTTTGTTTCTATTGTCCACTCAGACTAACTCGGACTCGTCTGGGTTATTTACAGGCAAGCAACTCTCCCTAAAGAGGGGTCCTGGAAAGGGGGTGGGGCATGCTGGGCAGCAGGCAACAGGTAGTGAGTATCACTGTGCGTCATCCCCCAGGCTGCGCACTTCACAAACATAAAGCCCACTGAGTCCTCGAGGCCAACCTACCTAGGCTGGTGTTCTTAGCAACTTGGAAGCTTCAGTAACTTCAAAGCGTTGATGTAACAAGCCTGATTTCTCAGGACATGCAAGTGGTAGAGTTGGGGGATCCATCCAGGTTTGCTGGAGCCCAAGCAGCATGCTCTTTCTCGGCTAGGACTATACAGTGGGTGCCAAGCGGAGTTGCTAGCTATGAGGTCGGCGGTTCAAACCCAGCAGATAACCCTGAGGGAGAAAAATGAGGCTGTCTGTTCCCATATAGGCTTACAGCCTAGGAAAGCTTCATACAAGACGGCTCTGAGTCACACTCTACAGGGTGGCAAATCAGAGGCAAGAAAGTCAGCACAGGCAGAGATGCGCCATGCCACGAGATTTTAGAGGGGGGCATCCAAGAGAACCCCTGTGCGGTCACATTCCACCAAGCCTGGATCCACCACTGTGGGTGGAAGCATAGCAGGGCGCCCACAGTTCTCAGGGCCAGGCCAGGCCCCAGCAGGCAGAGGGCCAGAGAGAGGGCAGTTCCCAGCTTTTCCTTTATAAGAAGGCCCCCACAAGCCCCAGAAAAGCAACATCAGGCTGTGGGTCCCACCCCCGCCATTCCATGCATATTCGAGTTGGCACCCCTGGAACCGCCAGCACAGGTCAATCCTTCTGAATGCGTGCTTGCTCCCTAAGACACGATCGCGGACCAGCCAATGTTTTGTTCTGTCCCAAGAGCCAGCAGACAGGCAACCTGGCAGGAATTAACAACCCTTGCCTAACACACAGACCCCAATCCCTTCTTCCATCCTAGCCAGGAGCAATCCTCTGTGCTGGGCTGGTCACCCAGGCCTCCCGGGCCCCTCCCACCCAGACTCACAGTATGTGGCACCCTGGCTACTCTTCCCGAGTGTGTTTTGACTGGCCCCCGCCCTCCTCCCCCCTTCCCCCAGTGGTATGAGTCTCCCTCCCACTGGTTTCCTCCCAGCCTCGGACACAGAAAATATGTGCCTCGTTCCCAGTTCTTTAATTGTGTGTGTGTGTGTGTGTGTATGTGTGTGTGTGTCTCCCAGGTCCTGGTTCGACATCACCCATGGAGAGAGCACCTGGCAATTGGCTAGGAAACTTTCCCCAGGTGGCAAATCCAGGGAACCTTGACTGGAATTCCAGGTGAGTGGAGTGAAAGGGTGTGCCCCCACTGATCTGATCTGGCTTCTCTCTGGGGCAGGATGAGGAAGAGAGGCGAACACAGGCAAGATAAATGCACAAGATAATGGGGTCAACATCCACCGCTTCAGATCACGTTGCTTTGACCTTGAAGTTCTGGGGCGACTGTTAGTGCTCACTGTCAAAATGCTTCTTTCTGAGTTCAGAAAGAAGGATTCAGGTTGCCTTAGGTGCTCACTCCTTTCAGGCTCCGCTGGGCAAACAAATCAGAGAGGGGATCAGTCACCAGAGCCCCAGGGGCCCTCGGTCCCCACAGTCATGCTGTGTGCGTCGACAGGAGCATGTACATTTCAGGGTAGGTGGGTCTGAGCCCTTCAATTGGGACGCTTGTGCCAGGAGGGGTAGTAGAAGAAACCAAACACATCCTTACAAATATCAGTCAAATTCCTGAAGGCTGCTGACATCACCAGTGTGGTCACTGTGCTTCGGTGCTTCAGGCAGACATTACTGACTCCTCGACTGTCAATGGCATCTATAAGCAGGATTTCAAATGTAGCTTTCCCAAGAGAACTGCTAACCAAGTTTCTGCTTTGCCCAGAGAGACCCGGCTTGAAATGGGAGCCATAACGATCCAAGGACCACTCTCATCAGCGTGACTCCAAAAATGGACCAGGGTTGTGGACCCTGGGATCTTCAGACTATTTTTAAATTAACACTTAATTTTCATAATTAATGTTTGAAGCAGAAGCTTGGCCAAAATACTCTGATAGTTTTTTTGTGTGTGGAAATTCCCACTAAGCGTTGAACATACATTGAAGATCAGATGAATTTAGTTGTCAATGTTATGAGTCACATTTGTTGACAATCATCAATGAACATGGGAGAAGGTTTGCTCGTGGCATAATTACTCAGATAAATCAAAGCGACGGGAAACAATATGTAGAAGAGATATTGTCCTGGCGAATAAATGAGAGAGCACACCTCATCCAAGCCGGTCTTATTAATACAGTGAGGAGTGCATGCATATCAGATCCATGATTCTGCTTTTACTTGAGTAAAATTAAAAGTATCCCATTATTGAGCTGAGCCCCAGTGGCATGGTTGTGCGCGGGACTGCGGCCCACTGGGATGGAGGTCCAAACCCAGTAGCAGCTCCACAGGAGCAAAGACTGGACCTCCTACTCCCACCACCAGAGGTCAGCGATGCCCCCCCCAAAAAAAGTTTCCCAAGCAAATTCTTTTCCCACCCAACCACGTGCACACATTGCATCTCTGACATCATTGCAAGTCCCTTGAGATAAGAGCACACTGCTTGACTTCCTCCTGCTTCCTCCTGGGACCCCCTCACCCCCACCCCCACCCTTACTAACTGTCCTTCTTTCTTGCTCCTTCCAGCCTTTTGAGCTTAGTTTGGGGGCAAATACTGCCCCTTTGGTCTCACGTAGTTCATCCATCTGAGGAATACGTTTCTCCCAAGTGTCACTATTCAAGTTCGGAAAACCAACACCCAACTCACTGCCATGGCAGATTCTGACTCCATCTTTTCTTCAGCTGAGAGGTGGTCCAGTTTGAAGTCACAGTCTCGGGGATCCCCAAGTCTTTACCAGACCAGTAGATATGGCCTCTTTAGATTTTGAATTTTGTCTCTATTTTCCTCCCCTTCAGTACAGGACATTCTGTGGTTCCAGAGCAGCCAGTAGTGTTAGTCAGACATCATCTAATTCAGCGGTTCTCGACCTGTGAGCTGCGACCCCTTTGAGGGTCGAGCAACCCTTTCACAGGAGGAGCCCTCTGATTTGTAACAGTAGCAAAATGACAGTGATAAAGTAGTAACGAAAATAATCTTATGGTTGAGGTGGGGGTGGACTGTATGAAAGGGTCGCGACATTGGGAAGGCTGAAAACCACTGATCTGGTTCTTCTGATCCAGAAGTGGAGGCTGTGGTTTGCATGGCCAATGCAGGAGTATTTTTCAGGGTCAGGGTTAACAGGGTTGTGTGGTGGTAGAGAAAACGCTCGCTCTGGTTTCTCCTGAAGGAGCCCTGGTTGTATAATGAGTTGTCTGCTAACCGCAAGGTCAGCATTTCAAAACCACCAGCTGCTCCTCGTGAGAGAGATGAGGCTTTCTGCCCCTGTAAAGAGTGACAGCCTCACAAACCCACAGGGGCAGTTTAACCCTTTCCCGTCCTGTCGCCATGAACCAGGGTCAACTCAGTGGCCACGAGGTGAGGTTGGACTGGCCCCTTCTGCTCTTGTCCTCCAGCAGGAAGACCCACTGCCCCGTCCTGCCCCCTTCGCATCATTGGTTGCATCATAATCCCTGTGGGTTTTTAGTGATTGATTTTCAGAAGGAAATTGCCAGCCCTTTCTTCTTAGTCTCCAAGCTCCGCTGCAATGTGCTGATCCTCAAAGGCATACTCCCGCTGACAGGTGAGTGGTGACTGCATGGGGAGTGTTGGCCAGGAGTCAAACCTAGGTCTCTAGTGGGGAAGACCAGAATCCTGCCTGCTCAGGCTTCCACTTTCCCTCCTTGGAGAATCCTTGTTTCCAAGGAGGCCAAGCTGGGAAGCCCATAGTGTTTCAGGCATCAGCCTGTAGAGTAGGGGTGGGATTGGGGGACCTGAGAAGCCTTAGGTCCTCTTCTGCCTGCCCCTCTTTGTCCCCCTTCCCCACCCGTGCTCTGGTGTCATTGAGCCTGGAGTCAGGAACATCTGCTGGGGGTCCTAGGAAGAGGGACTTCAGAGCTTATTGGCTTTACCCCTCCTCCTCGCTTCAGTTCCCCCACAGCCCAGCCTCACTGGGTATCTTAGGGCAACACTTCCTGTGTCCTGTATGTTGCTCCCACTGGTTTTATTTCAAGTGGGGGAGGGTGTTTTTCATTTTTTTAAAATCTATTATTGCTTCACCAATAAATAACAGACTCGCAGGTGGTGTCGCAGGTTAGCCTTGGGGCTGTTCATGTGAGGTTGGCTGCTTCAAATCCACCAACATTTCTGAAGGAGAAAGGGGAGGCTGTCTGCTCACAATGACGTACAGTGTCAGACACAGTTCTACTCCGCCTTAGAGGGTCATGAGAGATCAGAATGAACTTGATGGGGGGGGGGGTGTTTCCCTTGGTAAATAACACTTACGTTAGAGATAAGGTGTACCCTGTTTGGGGAAAAAAAAATTCCCCCCACAGAAGGAGTAGATGCATGGAGATAATTGATGCAACGGTTTATAGGGAGTGTGGGGAGGAGGAAGGGGAGAGGTAGGGAGGGGGAGAGTTTGGGAGGAGCAAACAATGAATAGGGAAGGTGGGGTGCCGCTCGACCTGATTGTGATGTTACAAATCATGTTCAAAGTCATTTAGCCATGGAAGTAGATGATATGTGAGCACTATATCAAGAAAAACATGGGAAGCGGGGAGAAACCCAGCTTGACCAATGGTTACCATAGGTGAAGAGTTTCAGTCTAGGGGGCATTGAGTTTATGTCAGTGGAGGGCAAGGAGGAACACAATTCTGAATCTGCGCACACCCAGCAAGATCACCCCCTGAAGATCAGAAGTAATAGGGAAGAATGAGGAATGGAAACAGAACCTAGGGAGGAAGTGGGAGACGTGATATTACAATGTAACAATGAGATGTTACAAGGGAATCTCATGAATGAGGTGGGGGAGGGGGGAGTCTATGTTGCAATGCCTAAAGCAGACATTCTTCCAGAGTTAAACAAAAGGATCCTTGGGCAAGGAAGATCAGCTTTCCTCCTCCCGGGAAGACTTCCAGACTCAGAAAACCCACAGGGACAGTTCTACCCACTGGCTGGCCCGGTGCCCATCTGGCACACCGTTGGCATTCACTCCACGAGGGGTGACGCATTGGACTGCCAGGGAGAAAGACAGGGCTTTCTACTCCCATAAAGAGTGATGGTCTCAGACATCCACAGGGACAGTTCCACCCTGTCCTGCAAGCCCTCGATGAGTCGGCGTCGACTTGAGAGCACTGGGTTTGGTGGGGGTTTTATCGTGGATTCCGTCTGGTAGAGTGAAACCTGTGTGAGCCGGAAACCCATGAGTCAGCCTGTCTTCCCCAGGTCTCTGCGTTTTTCACCTCTGACAGGAACAGCTCACTGCTTTGTTCGTTTTCTCTCTCTCTCTCTCTCTCTCTCTCTCTCTGTCTCTCTCTCTCTCACTTTAGCAGAAAATTATTCGTTTGTGCTTTAGTCTGGGTAGACTAGAGAAACAAATTCATAAACACACATATGTGTATAGGAAAGAGTTTATATTCAAGAGCAATTGAATATTGAGGAAACATCCCAGCCTAGTCCAGATCAAGTCCGTAAGTCCAATTTGTTCATAGGTCTGATACCAATCTATAAACGCCTCTTCAGGCTCAGGAAACACATGCAATGACACTGAATGCAGGAAGAGCACAGGCCAGTGGATGGGAAGGAAGTCTTGTGGGTCCAGTAGCATTGTAAACATCTCAGCGCTGGCTGGGGTCTCCACATGGTCCCTCCAGCTCCCAGGGTTCTGGCTGCATCAGGGTAGTTTCATGTGGCGTCTCATCAGGAATGTCTTTTGGGAAGTGAGTTGGGAGAGAGTGAGTGTCTCCCGCCTCCAGGGAGGAATACTGGATTTCCCAGAATCCTCAGGAGAGGGCCATGCCCACACCGAGGCCTCATTGGCTATGACCTGATTGACAGACTAGACTTCACCCCTTTACTCTTAATCCTCAAATTGACAAATGATTATATAATTATCATAGTTTGTCTGTTTGTTTGGTTGGTTGGTCTTGTTTTGTTTTGTAAGTGGAAAAGTAGTTGTGTTTTCCTTCTCTCAGGGCTCCTCCTCACACAGGTGCTGGCTTCCGAGCGCTGTGCTGTGCAATCCTTTAGGCACCTGGCGTTTACTCGCTGACAAGTGGTTGCCCAGGACAGAATTTCCTTAAGAAAAAGAAAATTCTACCTTTGGGTGCTGTTTCTGTCGAATCACTGCACTGACGTCTGCGAGATTTATGATGATTCTTCTTGTTGTTGTTGTCATTAACACTTCCTCTGACTTGAGTTATGAAAGCATCCCGGAGCTCTGGCACAAGGCAGCTCATGGGACGCGCGCTGAGCTCCATGGAGTTGCCAGCAGCTGGTCTTGCAGAAGGCACCTGCCAGGCCTTTCTTCTGAGCCACCAGTCACCTCGACTCAGACCTCCAACCTTCCCATTGGCAGCCAAGCGTGTCAGCATTTGCCCCGAGCTCCCATCTTCCCCATGACGCTGAGCCCCCAGCAAGCCCATTCCTACCCCCAGTGCCTCTGTGAGACAGACCAGCACTGCCCGCCCGCCCGCCGCCTCCCAAGGCTGTACGTCTTGACGCAAGCAGTCAGCCTCATCTTTCACCTGCGAGCAGCTGGTGGGCTTGCCCTGCCAAGCATTTGGGTTAACCCCTACATCACCAGAGTGCCTGCATCCTCCTTAGAGGCAGATACCAACATCTAGGTCTAGGTGCACACAGGAATACTGAAAACTAGTTAAGTTGGAGGCGGGGGGGGAGGGGGGGGAGAGGGTCGGAGTGCAAACCCAAAACTCCAGGGAATGAAACACAGCCAGGATTCCACCTTACCTAAAAGTTGTGATTGGGATATTTTGTGAGAACTCAGATAAGCGATGGAATTTGAGGATGAAAGTACACTTGGTTTGTTTTAAGTCTTGATGTCAAAGTATTTGATCATGTTTATTAGCTCCGAGTGCCTTTCAAGACAGGCCCTGTCGATAGGTCCGTTCAGAAAGTCACTCACAACATCCTGGGTGTCACTTCAGAAGTGTCACCGCATGGATGTGTGTCCAATGTCCCCTAGCTTGTCTGTTGTTACAGCCTGTGGTCACAAAGTCCCTTAGCGTCTCTAAGGCTGAATTACTGTCCCGGCTGACCCACTCCCAGGAATGAACACAGCCACCTTTACTTAAGGAAAGGAAAGAATTGGGATGGAAGCAACTCTGCCTGTTGCCTTGTCTGCTCTCTATTTTTAAATGCTGCTGCATGCCTGTAACTTACACCCTCAGTCGGGTTATAAAGTTTACATGTGTTCGTGAAAACAGCCCTGGGGGGGTGGGCAGAGGGGGTGGTTAAGGTAAAGGGGAGCTGAAGTCAAGGCATTCAAGAAGGAAGAGAAGGTTCTGAAGCTGACTGTGCTCAAGCAACTGATGTGATTGGACTGTGGAACAAGATGATATCTGTATTACCTCCCAAAGGAAAAAAGAGAAAACAGAACTTGATGGTGACGTTACTTTATCCCTGGATAAAAGCCACCACCAGCCCCTGCCTTTGTGGCTTATGTTTATTATTTTCTGACCTGTGTAAAGACTCAATGACTGTGTGTGTACATCGGCCGTTCTGAAATGTCTGCTGGTTTCTCAGCCAGGTTCCTCACCTGCTCACAGACCCAATGCTGCCGTCAGGACACAGAGCAAGGAGGTCTGTACATCCCCAGCCGGGTAAGCCGAGAAAGGGAGTCACCTCGGACTCCTCCAATCATGCACACACATTCCAGGCTCAGGCATCCGGGGCCTGAGCTCCCTGCATGGCGGCCCCTGCCCCAGCTCTTCAGCCCCCCTCACACAGGTAGACCAGCCTCTCCAAATCCTGCTACACAGCAATCTCAGAGACATGATGGAGAAAATGGGATGAAGAGATCGCAGATCTGCCCACAAACTTTGGAAAGCCTCTTCATTTATACGTGTGCTCTCATTTTTGACGTGGCCATGCTACAAAATGAAGCTATTTTATGCACTGCCCAGCAGGACAAACAAACATCCATAAGGAACACAAATCATTTTCAAACACTGTCAGAAGGAACTTCAACGCTAAGAACTTGGCCATAGGCCGCCACTGACCCCCTGACCCTCCCTGTTCCATCGTGCTCTGCTTCATAAGGAAGCAGCCTGCCCTGCTCCCCACTGGGGGCAAAGTCAACAATGACATTGTCCAAGTTCCTTATGCACAACCGTGATGCTTCACACTTACTGTTCAGGACGCTGTCCAAGACCCGTCACAGGAGGGTGGGCTTGCGGGGGCGCCTCTGGCCCTGTGAGGCGTGGATCGGGGTGGAGAGGTCCTGTCCCGACACAGGAACTCAGAGAAGTGATAGGCCTCAGGTCTATTCCACAGACATGTCAAAGGACCATGAGGACGGTGTCCAGGCGAGCTCCTATCTTCCAAGAGGACACAATTCCGTGCCTGGGAGAAAGTTCTGGAAGAAGAACATTCCCCACCACCACCCCCTGCCCTTGCATGAACCAGGTCTCTGCTGAAGCTGGAGATATTTTTTAGCATCTCTGTTGATGAAACTTGAGGGCTGTCCCTGCAGTAGGTGTGACACTTGTTGTTGACACCGGGGAGGGCCTGGCACAGGGGCCCGCAGCGAGCTGACGAAACCCAGATGGCGGCTGTCACCGCCCGACTGCAGGAAGAGCCAGGGCTCGCTGCTGCCTCCCGAGGAGCACAGCCCTGCTGCAGGGTCGGAAATTTGAAGTGCCGAGGGTGGAGGGAGGTGAAAATCCCAGTCATGTGTGGTTCGTGGAAAGAGGCCCTGACACAGTCCTCCCTGGGGCTTCTCTGAGACAAACAGAAGCCACAGCCAGGTGGGGCCCCTCCTCCGTTTGCCATTCTCCTCCCTGCTCACCCTCAGCCCACACACACCACGCCCATCTCTCACACTCATACTCACACTCTCCCTCACACACCGCTACTCTCACACTCATACACACACACACACACACCCGTCATCTCTCTCACACACTCATACACGCACACACATCGATCATCTCTCTCACACTGACACTCTCACACACACACACTCATACTCTATGTCTTCTGTCTTACACACAAGCACTCACACTTCTCTCACACACACCCATACACAGTCTTCACTCTTTTTCTTAAACATCACATAAATAGCTCCCATCCTTCTCTCTGTTTCTCTCACGCACACCCGACATTCTTTCTTCACTTGCTTCTTATGTGCCAATAAAACACATGTCTGCCTTCCTCACCTACATACACACACACACACACACCACTCATATCCACCACATACATACACACATTGACACACACTCTTCCCTCTCTCGTATGTCCACATAGATACACACACCACTCTGTTATACATCACCTTCACACACACTCTCCTCTCTCTCTCTCTCTCACACACACACACACACACGCGTGCTTCACTCTTTCTTTTACATACCACGTAAATTACACCCTCTTCACTCTCACAGACATGTTCTCTCTCTCTTCTTTCTCTCTTTTCTCTTTCTTTTCTCTCTTCTCTCTGTCTGTCTCCCTCTCTCTCTCAAGCACATGCTCTATTTCTCCCTCTCCTTCCTCTCGTCCTGTTTCTCACACTTGAACACCACACACACACACACACACACACACACGTCCCATTGTACTGCAGCTGTAAGAAAGGAGAGGGTCGGAGGAGCCTGCAGAGACCCACAGGAGGGCTGCCACGGGCCCTGGACCTTCAAGTGCCTAGGGGTGGTTCTGGTTGGCAAAGGAGATTTTTACATGGGCCTTTCATTCATCAAATGCTGTCCAAATCCAAGAAAAAAGACAAACATTCTAGAACGGCCCTTTGCCATTACTGCCCCTCCCCACACACAGAGAGACAGGAACCTCTTCCCAGAGTCCTGGTGGCTGCTGAAAGGACCTCCCTGTCAATGCCCATGTCTCACTGCAGTCCTCACAAGGGATGTGTCCCACACGGTCCAATCAATGACGTACCGGGGTCTGCCTTGCTGGGCTGACTCGGCCACACAAAGGGGAAGGGAAGACAAGTAAGAAGTGTCTGGCTGGCGTGCTCTCGTGTTCACGCTTGTGGTCATCATGCGAGAAGGACAGGGGATGGGAGCCCAGGAGCCCTAAAGCAGTGGCCATTTGGGGGTAGCACAGGGACGGGATACAGCAGAAATCATCCACGGTGAGTCTTTGACGGTGGCTGTGAGTGGGCTCTACGGAACGCGGGGAGCCTCTTCCCAGGAAGAGGCCCTTTTCCAGGCAGGTGGGACCGCAGCCTGGGAATGTGGCAAGAAGGGGAGTGTGCAGATAAAATGCCCGCTGAGCTGTCACCCACAGCAGGGGCAGGTAAAGGCCAAAGTCAGCTGGTGTCCCAACACAGCACCTACAGGACTTCCTGCCTGGAAACATGGACTCTCATTGGGGACCCGAGCTGTGCTTCTCACACACAGCCTGAAAGATCCAGTCCCACCCTTCTGTGCCTAGGAAAACAAATCTGAGGAGCAGAGATGTCTTTGTTTTCCTTGGAGATAGTTTGTTGTTGTTATTGTTGTTGTTGTTTGGGGGGTTCGGTTGTAAGTTTTTTTAATCATTTTATTCTGGTCTATACAGCTCTTATCACAGCCCATACATGCAACCATTGTGTTAAGTGCGTTTGTATATTAGTTGCCATCTTCATTCTCAAAACATTTGCTTTCTACTTGAGCCCTTGGTATCAGCTCCTCATTTTCCCCACCCACCCTCCTTCCCTCTGAAACCCTTGATAATTTATTTAATTTTTTTTCATGTCTTACACTGTCTGATGTCTCCCTTCATCCACTTTTCTCTTGTCTATCCCCTGCTGTTTGGGGTTTTGTGGACATTTCTGATCGGTTAGTTTTCATAATGGATTTACCACATTTGTTTGTCACCCATCTCATCAGCCTGCAGCCATAAAGCATGTTTCAATCTTGGGTTTTAAGGAGCAAAGATGGAAGGAAAGCAGGAGCTTTCCTTGGACGTCAACTCAGATACTGCTCCGAATTTGCCAAGATGAGCCCAAGCACGACGGGGAAAGAACCATGGGGAAAGGTAGACAGCAGCCAGTGTAAGCTATGAAAACAATGATCATTTGTTGAGGAGTCACCAGGGGAGGAGGGAGCCCTTGATATCAAGGGCTCAAAGAGGATGTCAATGTTTAGGAAATAGTGATGGTAACGTATGTACAAATATGCTTGCTACGATTGAGGCATGGAATGTTAGAGCCCCTAATAAAGCAAAGAGTACCCCACAGAGAAGGATAGAGGGAGCGAGTCGCTGGAGGGGAACAGGAAAGTCCATGTGTGCGCCCCTCGTGGTGACGCGGCAGGACGCAGAACTAACTGGCCCTGATGGGTCTCTGAGCCTGCACATCCTTACAGGGGCAGCGCCTGCTCTTCCTGTGCAAACGCTCGTGGGTTCAAATGGGGGTGGGGGCAGGGGGGCCGTCCGGTTAGCAGCCCAGTGCTGACCCGATTGTGTTCCCAGGATGCTCCACCGGGCTGCTGTGTGTTCAGGGTCAGCTTGACGGTGGGCGACGAGGCAGGGAGGCCTGGTGGGGCTGTGGTCAGGCTCTCCATTGCCTCGGGACAGGTCGGGGGGTCCACTGCATCCGCCATGCCACGAGAGAAAAGATGTGCCCACCTGCTTCCGTGAAGACTTCCTGCCAGGAGACTGGAGTTTGACTCCTCTCTGAAGGTCACTGAATTCCAAATCCGCAGTGGCCTCCACAAATGCGTGAGCTTGGGTTTCAAAGACACGCAGATGTTGAACACCGCCCCAAGTAAAGTACTCTGGAACTACAAGGAAGTGTATTCCATTTAATCTTGATTATTCTGAAGCTGTAGTCCCCCAAAAGTAAAGTGACCAGATTTTAAGTGGGACACCATTGATGGGGGGGGGAGGGGGGAAAGGAGGGGCAGGGGAGCTCTTGATTAAAAATTTGGTCTATATGGAGCAACAAAAATTTTCATATATTTATTTTAATTTTTAAAATGCCATGGGATGTTATTAAATTGTGAAAAAACAGGATGTCTGGTCACGGTTACCGCCATCAATTTGGACTCAGATCGTTCTGTCGCGGGGTTTCTGCGACATCAATCTCCACAGGAACAGACGGCCTCAGCTCTCTCCCTCACGACAGCTGGTGGGTTAGGACTGCCCACCCAGCAGTGAGCCTGTAGCCCCAGCTTACCCCGCTTTAGGAGAAGGGGCAGAAACCTGCCGTGTCGGTGGGTATCGGCCTCATACTCAGGAGAAGGGTTTGAAACACCTTCTCTCTCCGGAATTTTTAAAAAATGCATCTCTGGAAAACCTCTGGGGCTGTCCCAAATGCCTTGGGACATGACTTTCTTGGCTTCGTGAATGAGCGTGTGCCGCTGGGTTCACCAGCAGCCCCGGCCTACAAGGGAGGGGAATGTAGCTACTTCCTAACTCGGTGTGGGTAACACCTAGAACAAACTCAACCATGTTCCAGGCGGCCATCCGGTCCCATCCCTCCTTTTGACACGCATTGGTACAGGAGGGGCTCACCCGTTCAGGTTCTCTTCCTGACAGTGATGGCCCTGAAACGCTCCTGTAGCATGGTACGGGTGATGTAATGCCTTCACGGCGGGTTTCATTCCAACCTCAGGCTTAGAACCAATCACACATCAGCTCTGCCTGGGACCTCTGGCCAAGCCTGATGTAGGCAGGTCCCTCCTGCTGCAGGGACCAGTTCCTGGAAACAGATCCCCTGAGCATGAAGATCTGGGCGTACCAACCACTCCCAGGCTCAGCTGCGGAACCAAAAGATCAGATATCTGAAACTCATCACCCAGACCTGCATAGGGAAAAAGTCGACCGGGCAATCGAATTCTGAAAAATCAGTCATTGAAAGCTTTATGATGCTCATTCTACACTGAGGCACACACAGGGGTCACCGTGGGTCAACAGTTCAAAGGTAGAAGGTTCTCTGGTCTAAGGTTAAGATCCTGACCTGAGTTCTGCATTTGCAACCTTCCATCAGTTCATAGGCTCTCCCATAAGACAACTAGACTGTCATGTCCCTACTCAGGTGAAGAAGAGAAAGAAAGATAAAGATCAGTTAGGTTCTGTTCTCCCAGGATGCTTTTCATGGCAGGAAAACAAGCTCTAGACAATTCTTTACGAAAAGATGGAATGTAAGATTATTTGAAAAATAACTATCAAAAATACCATCTTATAGGAATTGACATCTCCCAGAGGGATTTTTTCCCCCAAACATATGGATGTTGTTTGGAATTTGGAATTCACTGTTAATATGGGTAGATGAGAGAAACAAATTCATAAGCACGCATATGTATGTAAGAGAAAGTTTTAATTGTACATTGAAGAAATATCTCAGCCCAGTCCAGATCAAGTCCATCAGTCTGACATGAGCCCATATGTCTGACAGCAATCTATAGTCCTCATAAAACACAAGCAATGATGGCGAATATAGATGATCACAGGCCAGTGGGTAGCGAGTCTTTGGATCCAGTACTGTTGTAAACATCTCAGCACTGGCAGGGGTCTCTGCATGGCTTCTCAGCACCCAGGGCTGCATCAGGTGAGTCCATGCGACTTCTCCTCAGCGCTGTCTCACAGGAAGTGAACCTTGTCAGTTAAGTATCTCCAAGGGAGTCAGCTGAGAGAGACAATGTCTCTGCCTCCAAGCAGGAATTACCACATTTCCCAGAATTCTCAAGAGAAAGCCACACCCACACAGAGGTCTCATTGACTGACTCCACCCCTACACTCTCAGTCCTCAAATCGACACCAGATTAGGTGACTACCACACAGAGTATCAATATTACCATTGATACTTAGCTTACCGTTGACACTTAGGGTACCTTATAGAAATACCTAATATATCATGTTTCCAACATGCTGTGTATTTCAACAACTTAAAACCACCATGATTTAAATGTCGAGACCAGATTACAATTCAATCATGTAATCTCTAACTAAATATGAGAGTCTATGTAGAAAAAGAGTCTATGGAGCAGCTACAGAGGCTAGCCAGCACTTGACTGTCAGGTTGGCGTACTGTGATGGCCAGCATGTTGGTGTGGTGTTGGTAACACTGGTATTTCAAATACTAGCACGGTTATCCATGGTGGGCAGGATTCATAAGAGCTTGTATGACAGACCAAGGAGGAGGGCCTGAAGTTCTACTTCTGAAAAAATATGGCCAGTGAAAACCTTATCCATAACAGTGGAACCGTGAGTCCCTCGGGTTTGAAAGCACGCAAAATACAACTCAAGAAGAACTGCCTCCTCAAAATAGACATGACCTCAGTGACATGGATGGAGTAAAGCTTCCAGGACCTTTGCTTACTGTTGCGGCGTACCTCCACACGAAAACAGATAGCTGCAAATATCCATCAAAAGTAAGAATTAGAATGTATGAGGTCTGAATCTAGAAAAGCTGGAGGTCGTCTAAAATGAAGTAGTGGAACACAGGCAATTTTACATGTTAGGCATTCTTTTTTAGCTGAAATGGACTGGGGTTGGCTGTTTTGGACTGGCAATCATGTGGTTTTCTATGCCAGCAATGGCACTCTGAAGAGGAATGGTATCACCTTCCTCGTCAAAGAACATGTCAAGATCTTTCCTGCGGTACAACGCTGTCGGTGATAGGATAATATCCATACATACAACGAAGATCCATTAACACAACCATTATTCAAACTTACACACCAACCACTAATGCCAAAGATGGAGAAATTCACTATCTGTCATCAACTTGAGCTGTCAGAAATTCATCAAGTTGCATCGATGATTACTAGTGATTCCGATGTGGAAGTTGGAAACAAAGAAGAGTGTAGGGCTGGGTGATATGGCCTTCGGAGGAGAAACCATGCCTGCTGGAGATTCCATTACAGAATTCCAAAAGATCAACAACCTAGTCATTGGAAATATCATTTTTCAACCACATC